>WNWK01054109.1:0-11661 GCA_009830355.1 Cherax destructor | reverse complement strand
TTAACCCTTTGACTTTTTCGGACGTTATATCGTTTTGACCAATTTTGGACGTATTTAACCCCCAAACTAGCGGCCTAAAATGTGGGAAAGCTGGAAGGCCCACATGTGAGAGAATGGGTCTGTGGGTCAGTGTGCCAGTATAAAAAATCGGGGAGCCAGTGGGCATTTGGGAAAGCCCTTTCAGTACCGTTCAGCATCCAGTAGAAATATCTGACTCCCCCCAATCTGGGACCTTCTCTTCCTCAATGATAGCTCTAACACAGATGGGGGTCTCTGAAGATGAATTTCATGGTTTTGGGAGTTTGTGACCGAAAGCAATGCCCAGGGAACCCGAAGGAAAAAGAAAAAGAAAGAAAGGAAGGAAGGAAGAGATAAAAGGGAAAGGGAAAGGGAAAGGGAAGAGATGAAAAGAAGGAAGGAAGGAAAAAAGAGAAAAGGAAGGAAGGAAAGAAGAGATGAAAGGAAGGAAGGAAAGAAGAAGGAAGGAGGAAAGGAAGGAAGGAAAGAAGAAAGAAAGAAAGGAAGGAGAGATGAGAGGAAGGAAGGAACAAAAGAAGTAAGAAAGAAAGGAAGGAGAGATGTGAAGAAGGAAGGAACAAAAGAAGTAAGAAAGGAAGGAAGAAAAAAGAAGGAATGAATGAATGAAGGAAGAAAGGAAGAGATGAGAGGAAGGAAGGAAGGAAGGAAATATGTAAGAAAGGAAGGAAGGAATGAAGGAAGAAAGGAAGCTAGGAAGGAGGTTGTGGGGAAGCAGACATGGGTCCCCTTGTGTTGACAGGTTGACAGGCAGTGTGGGGTGGTGAGTAATGGTATAATATGTCTTTTTGACAGCTGCCTTACCTGACTCAAAAATTTAGATGTCGACACACACAGCTTCAAGCGCTAAGGGAAGAGTGGTAGGCAAGTAAGTAGGCAAGTAAGTAGGCAGGGCAAGCAGGTAAGTAGGTGGCAAAAGGCAAGTAGGAAGCAAGCAGGTCAAGTAGGTAAGTGTAAGCAAGTAGGAAAGCAAGTGGGGTACGTAAGTAGGCACGAAGAGGAGTGCAAGAGGACGTAAGCAGGTACGTGGTAGGTACATAAGTAGGTACGTAAGTAGGTAGGAAGGACTGCGGGGAAGAAGAGCAAGGGACCCCATGGGTGTTGACAAGGCAGTGAGGGTGGCGAGTGGTGGTATAATATGTCATTTTGACAGCAGCCGCACCCTGACTCAGCATATTTATAAGTCCACACACTCACAACAACCAGCTTCCAGAAGCTATTATCAGTTCTATGAAGTGTCCAGTGACTATATATGCGTATATATAGAAACCAGAAGGAAGGAAGGAAGGAGATGAAAGGAAGGAAGGACGGTATGAAAGGAAGGTATGTAGGTAGGTAGGAATGTAGGAAGGAAGGAATGTAGGAAGGAAGGTTGGAAGGAAGGTATGTAGGAAGGAAGGTAGGAAGGAGGGCAGGAAGGAAGGTAGGAAGGAGGGTAGGAAGGAAGGTAGGAAGGAAGGCAGGAAGGAGGGCAGGAAGGAGGGCAGGAAGGAAGGCAGGAAGGAAGGCAGGAAGGAAGGCAGGAAGGAAGGAAGGTAGGAAGGAAGGTAGGAAGGAAGGTAAGAAGGAAGGAAGGAATGACGACCCAGAACAACAACCAGCTTCCAGAAGCTAATAGCAATTCTATGAAGTGTCCAGTGATTATATATGCATATATATAGAAACCAGAAGAAAGGAAGGACGAGATGAAAGGAAGGAATGTAGGAAAGAAGGTTAGAAGGAATGTAGGAAGGAAGGAAGGACGGAATGATGACCCAGACACAACACAGCTTTCAGAAGCTTATAGCAGTTCTAGGCACGTGTCCAGTGACTGTGTGTATATATAGAAACCAGAAGGAAGAAAGGAAGGACGAGATGAAAGGTACTTGAATAGCCATCCGGAATGAATTAAGCTCGTAACTCGAGGTACCACTGTACTTCCTTTAGTACTTCTCACAGCCCTTACTAACTCTTCCTCTGTTATACTCTCCACCCTTGCTAGTTTCAGATCAAGCATATTACACAGCTTGTGCTACCCTGCAGCCCTGTATAACCCTTGTGGGTTTAACACTTAGTTTTGATTATAATAATAATTTGCCATTTTATGTGCATGAAGTTTCTACTGGAGTTGAGTCAAGCACGTGGGATGCCAAAGAAGAATTTGTTTCTTGTCTTTTTTTTGTGTATTCTGATGCAACTTTCTGAGAAGAGTTTTTGGGCTGGGTTTGTATTTGTGTTGTGTCCTGTACATACTGTATGCATAATAGAAGGTATGAATGTATTGAAAGTTTTATAATAGTGCAGCATGTGTTGTCTAAGACCTGATTGAGTTATTATTTTAATACAAGATTTTTTATGGCAGGTTTGTGGTGATTAGTGAATGCAGATCTCCAAAGAATATCAACAATGTACTAGTAACTTGTCATGAACTACCAGTTGTTCCATCTAGACAGAGAATGCCAACAGTGTACTAGTAACTTGTCGTGGAAACAACCAGTTGTTACAAATCAAGTAATGGAAACAAAACAACACAGACTCATTATAATAGATAACAGTTGCAACACAATTTCTTCGCAACAAGCAGGTGAAACGTTAGAACTTATGTAAAATAATTCACATATTTGCTAAGAAAATTAGTGAAGCAGAGATTTACTGTGTAATAAAATTAAATAGAGCACTGCTCTAAGTTGAGACCATAGCACTTGTGTCAAAAATATATAGATTATAAATGTGAAAATTGACACTTGGAATCTGAATTTTGAAACATGAATTATTCTAAGTACTTGATAGAGTACATTTTATTCATACTGACATGTGACATTTGATTTAAAAAATTATCTTATGTTATTTAACTAGTGTATTTTTGCAGCTCTGTCAGCCATTTTTATGTTTTCTTTAGTTTGTTTTAGGTTTTCATGTTTTATAGTTGACACTATACTACTGCTGTATATTACAGTTTTAACATAAAATATGTTCTGAACTGCTTTTCCAGCATTTGCGTATTATAAAATTAGCCAGTGTCAAAGAAGTTATGTATGTGATTTTATATTGACAATCTTTACTCAATGATATCTCTATCTTTAATTCATTTTCACAAAATTCTTTTTTTCACTTTCCCACTTTTGTTACCTGTCAATTATTAGCATTAAATAACATCACTTCGGTAATGTATTCAGCTCGCCATGCTCAGACGCATAAAAATTTTTGTTCATAAAAATGTTCATATTAGTTTTAATTTCTTCTTGTAAGTCATTTATATAAATTAAAAATCACTGTGACAAGCATTAACAGGATACTTGCAATATTCCACTGGTAACATTACCCCAAGAGGACATTTCACCGTGTAATATTGTTCTCAATTTCTACTGAATCAGGGAATTCTCATCCTCTGTAATAGTTCGCCTTTTATTCCTCCTATTTTTTGTCATATTTGTTTTTAATGATAAACTGTCTTGCAAGCCTTTTAGAAATTTAAGCATATGATTAAACAGAAAAATCTCCCAATCATCTATTTCAGCTACCCAATAAAGTGATCAGAAATTGGTAATTTTGCAATTTCACACAAATTTTAAAATATTCCTATTTCAAAATAAGGTTCAAAATAAACTGCAGGCATTCCTGGCACTAAAATAACATTTCCTCTGTTCATTATTTACATTCTCACACTTTACACATGAATTCCATTTTGATTTTTCATTCATGCAAAGAATTTTGATTCACACAAATAACAGAAGATTTACTGTTATGCAATATTGTAATTATTGCATAAATAATATCAGTGCATTCGTGAATGCATATTAGACCCACCAGTTGGACATGTATTGTATGCGTGATGCTATTTGTTAACTCTTGAACATCAAAAATCGAATATTTCCGCTATTTTGAGATCAATTTCAAGCTATTTTCAGTTGTAAAACCAATCAAAATCATCTCTATTTCTGTAATATATCTTCCATTCATTAAATGAGACCAAGAATACACCACAAAATTGCTTTTTTAAACCAAAAATAGTCTCAGTATTTTTTTCCTCATGCACTATGTGCTGCAGGATTTTTTTTAATATGTCGCACATACACAAACCATTCTCTCATATCTAGGCCCAAATTCATCACTCACAGCTTATCTGAATGAGCTGACCTCATGGCGTAATACTATGACACAGTCAGCGAAAGGTTTAATTTAAATATATAAAATAAAAATGAGTGGAAACAGAGAGAATATGCTATATCAGTGCTCAGTGTGTCAAAAAGGCTTTAATAAGAAATCATATCTAACAAGACATATGAGCATTCATACAGGAGAGAAAAAAAATAAGTGTTCAGAGTGTCTAAAGTTTTTTTTACGAAAATCAGAACTTAATGAACATCTGAGAGTTCATACTAGAGAGAAGCCATATCAGTGTTCAGAGTGTCTGAAAGCTTTTTCAAGTAAATCATATCTAAATTTGCATATGAGAGTTCATACAGGAGAGAAACCATTTCAGTGTTCAGAATGTCTGAAAGCTTTTTCAAGTAAATCATGTCTAAATAAACATCTAAGAGTTCATACAGGAGAGAAACCATATCAGTGTTCAGAATGTCAGAAAGCTTTTTCAAGTAAATCATATCTAAATTTACACCTGAGAGTTCATACAGGAGAGAAACCATATCAGTGTTCAGAATGTCTGAAATCTTTTTCAAGTAAATCATTTCTAAATTTACATCTGAGAGTTCATACAGGAGAGGAGCCATATCAGTGTTCAGTGTGTCAGAAAACCTTTCTACAAAAATCACATCTAAATGAACACCTTAGAATTCATACAGATGAGAGACCTTACGAGTGTCCAGAGTGTTTAAAAGCCTTTTTAAACAAGTCACATCTAAATTTGCATCTGAAAGTTCATACAGGAGAGAAAAAATACCAGTGTTCAGAGTGTCTAAAGACATTTTCACGGAAATCACATCTTCCTATACATATGAGAGTTCATACAGGAGAGAAACCATATCAGTGTTCAAAGTGCTTAAAAGCCTTTTCTCAAAAATCAGAACTAGAGACACATCTGAGAGTTCATACAGGAGAGAAACCATTTCAGTGTTCAAAATGTCTGAAAGCTTTTTCACGTAAAAGAGGTCTTAACCGTCACCTAATAGTTCATTCATGAGAAAAACCATATCAGTGTTCGCAGTGTTTAACCCGTTAACGGTCCACACGTATATATACGTTTGTACTGCTACTGCCCCAAACGTATATTTACGTTTTATTTTTCCTGCCTCCAAATTTGGCACGATTGGCCTGAGATGCCTGGTCAGCATAGAATGGGTCTTAGCCCTTAGTGTGCGCTGCATTAAAAAAATCTGGGACCACTTAGTACGTTGTGGGAGCACCAGTTCAATTAAGCGCCAGCTAGAGCAAACCGCGTGGCAAACACATGGGATTCACTGATGTCATGTAGTATTAACTCTCCCATTTTAAGTGGAAAGTGATGTTGACTCCGAGTTTAGTGGCTCTGAGGTGGATATGGTCATAAGTGGTCCAGGAAATATAAAAAACCTTGATAATAACCCTTGTGCAACATTTGTGCAACATCCTTTTAGAATGTCTTGCAACCAATGCCTATCTATCTGTCTCTGTCTATCTCTATCTGACTCTGTCTATCTCTGTCTCACAGGTACACAAATACAATTATACATAGTGTAAATTTCCTAGGATAACCCCAAAAAATCCAGACGAAGTGCTTGTAGATATAATGTGTAAACATGACTGGCAAATACGTATTTACACTTGCTCAGGAACCAGACGTGTTGGTTCAGGAGTGGATCTCTCTGAGACTGGAGAGCTAGATGCTAGACGGACAGACAGATAGACAGAGAGCTTGACAGACAGACAGAGAGCTTGACAGATAGACAGAGAGACAGAGAGCTTGAGAGACAGAGAGCTTGAGAGACAGAGAGCTTGACAGACAGAGAGCTAGCTTGACAGACAGATAGAGAGCTTGACAGACAGACATATAGAGAACTTGGAAGACAGACAGATAGACAGAGAGCTTGAAAGACACAGATAGACAGAGTTTGACAGACAGATATGGTTGTGTAACAGTGAAAACAGAGGGGCATGATCATCAAATGTCACCCCTTATCTTATCACTGCACCCTCGCCTACGCTCATCAAATGTCACCAATTATCTTATCTTATCACTGTCAGCAGTGGACTGACTTGTTTTACATCATGCTTCAAGGGAACTTATTATTCTTATTCTTATTATTATTTTCATTATTCTTATTCTTATTATTATTTTCATTATTCTTATTATTAGTCCTATTATTATTATTATTATTATTATTATTATTATTATTATTATTATTATTATTATATACTCCCACGTATCCAAAACATTGCTGGAACCTATAAATACTTTGTATATATTCCTAGACATTAGTAAATGACCAAAGCAGGTGTAAATGTCCACCTGTCAGTGTGTTTGTGACAATTTGAGTACAATTTCAGTACCTAATATTAGTCTTAGAACAAAGAACTTCTATAAATTGTAATTATCAGAACATAAAAATAAAATAAAATAATATAAAAACGAGAAAAAAAGGTATAGCGACAACACTTCTGCAAGCGGCAGGACTCTATGTTGCCGTAAGGTGAGCATTCAGTGCCAACTTCTTGGTCTCATATATCGGTAAGTACTGAGCCTAAATTTTTTTGTATGCTATTACACTTAGAAAAATGTGCTCTTTATTTCTATAAAAAAAACAATTTTTTTTTTTTCAAAATATTCGGGGCACTGGGGTAGTAAACATATATATACGTTTGGACCGTTTACGGGTTTAAGACCTTGTCACATAAATCAATATTAAATATACAGTGGACCCCTGAGTATTTGCTGTAATCCATTCTAGGAGCTAGGCCTTAACTCGAACTGGCCAAAAGTCGAACCATTATTTCCTATAAGAAATAATGTAAATACAACCTACTACCTACAGGTAGTAGGTTGGTAGACAGCAACCACCCAGGGAGGTACTACCGTCCTGCCAGGTGACTGTGAAACAGAAACTTGAAACTGTTTTACGTGATGGTAGGATTGCTGGTGTCTTTTTTCTGTCTCATAAACACGCTGGATAACAGGTATATCTAGCTACTTCTACTTACACTTTTGGTCACACTACACTGGCATACACATGCATATATATACATACACACATCTAGGTTTTTCTTCTTTTTCTTAATAGCTCTTGTTCTTTTTATTTTCTCTATTGTCCATGGGGAAGTGGAAAAGAATCTTTCCTCCGTAAGCAATGCGTGTCGTATGAGGCGACTAAGATGCCGGGAGCAATGGGCTAGTAACCCCTTCTCCTGTATAAATCTACTAAAAAAGAGAAGAAGAAAAACTTTATAAAACTGAGTTGTTGTCTGAATGTGCGTGGATGTAGTGCAGATGATAAGAAAGAGATGATTGCCGATGTTATGAATGAAAAGAAGTTGGATGTCCTGGCCCTAAGCGAAACAAAGCTGAAGGGGGTAGGCGAGTTTCAGTGGGGAGAAATAAATGGGATTAAGTCAGGAGTATCTGAGAGAGTTAGAGCTAAGGAAGGGGTAGCAATAATGTTGAAGGATCAGTTATGGAAGGAAAGAGGGAATATGAATGTGTAAATTCAAGGATTATGTGGATTAAAATAAGGGTTGGATGCGAAAAGTGGGTCATAATAAGCGTGTATGCACCTGGAGAAGAGAGGAGTGTAGAGGAGAGAGAGTTTTGGGAGATGTTAAGCGAATGTATAGGAACTTTTGAACCAAATGAGAGAGTAATTGTGGTAGGGGACCTAAATGCTAAAGTGGGAGAAACATGCAGAGAGGGTGTAGTAGGTAAGTTTGGGGTGCCAGGTGTAAATGATAATGGGAGCCCTTTGATTGAACTTTGTATAGAAAGGGGTTTAGTTATAGGTAATACATATTTTAAGAAAAAGAGGATAAATAAGTATACAAGATATGATGTAGGGCGTAATGACAGTAGTTTGTTGGACTATGTATTGGTGGATAAAAACTGTTGAGTAGACTTCAGGATGTACATGTTTATAGAGGGCCACAGATATATCAGATCACTTTTTAGTTATAGCTACAGTGGGAGTAAAAGGTAGATGGGATACAAGGAAAATAGAATCAGTAAGTAAGAGAGGTGAAGGTTTATAAACTAAAAGAGGAGGCAGTTAGGGTAAGATATAAACAACTATTGGAGGATAGATGGGCTAGTGAGAGTGTAGGCAATGGGGTCGAAGATGTATGGGGTAGATTTAAAAATGTAGTGTTAGAGTGTTCAGCAGAAGTTTGTGGTTACAGGCGAGTGGGTGCGGGAGGGAAGAGGAGCGATTGGTGGAATGATGATGTAAAGAGAGTAGTAAGGGAGAAAAGTTAGCATATGAGAGGTTTTACAAAGTAGAAGTGATGCAAGGAGAGAAGAGTATATGGAGAGAAAAGAGGTTAAAGAGTGGTGAAGCAATGTAAAAGAGAGCAGATGAGAGAGTGGGTGAGATGTTATCAGCAAATTTTGTTGAAAATAAGAAAAAGTTTTGGAATGAGATTAATAAGTTGAGGAAGCCTAGAGAACAAATGGATTTGACAGTTAAAAATAGGAGAGGAGAGTTATTAAATGGAGAGATAGAGGTATCGGGAAGATGGAGAGAATATTTTGAGGAGTTGTTAAATGTTGATGAAGACAGGGAAGCTGTGATTTCGTGTGTAGGGCAAGGAGGAATAACATCTTGTAGGAGTGTGGACGAGCCAGTTGTGGGTGTAGTGGAAGTTTGTGAGGCAGTGGGTAGAATGAAAGGGGGTAAGGCAGCTGGGATTGATGGGATAAAGATAGAAATGTTAAAAGCAGGTGGGGATATAGTTTTGGAGTGGTTGGTGCTATTATTTAATAAATGTATGGAAGAGGGTAAGGTACCTGGGGATTGGCAAGAGCGTGTATTGTTCCTTTGTATAAAGGCAAAGGGGACAAAAGAGTGTGCAAAAATTATAGGGGAATAAGTCTGTTGAGTGTACCTGGTAAAGTGTATGGTAGAGTTATTATTGAAAGAATTAAGAGTAAGACAGAAAGCAGGATAGCAGATGAACAAGGGGGCTTTAGGAAAGGTAGGGGGTGTGTAGACCAAGTGTTTACAGTGAAACATATAGGTGAACAATATTTGGATAAGGAGTAAAGATGTTTTGTGGCATTTATGGATTTGGAAAAGGCGTATGATAGGGTAGATAGGGGGCAATGTGGCAGATGTTGCAGGTGTATGGAATAGGAGGAAGGTTACTGAAAGCAGTGAAGAGTTTTTATGAGGATAGTGAGGCTCAGGTTAGAGTGTGTAGGAGGGAAGGGGACTATTTCCCAGTAAAAGTGGGCCTTAGACAAGGATGTGTGATGTCACCGTGGTTGTTCAATATATTTATAGATGGGGTTGTAAGAGAAGTGAATGCGAGGGTCTTGGCAAGAGGTGTTGGGCTAAAAGATAAAGAAGCAAATACAAAGTGGAGTTGTCACAGTTGCTTTTTGCTGATGACACTGTGCTTTTGGGAGATTCTGAAGAGAAGTTGCAGAGGTTGGTGGATGAATTTGGTAGGGTGTGTAAAAGAAGAAAATTGAAAGTGAATATAGGAAAGAGTAAGGTGATGAGGATAACAAAAGAATAGGTGACGAAAGATTGGATATCAGATTGGAGGGAGAGAGTATGGAGGAGGTGAATGTATTCAGATATTTGGGAGTGGACATGTCGGCGGATGGGTCTATGAAGGATGAGGTGAATCATAGAATTGATGAGGGAAAAGGGTGAGTGGAGCACTTCGGAGTCTGTGGAGACAAAGAACCTTGTCTATGGAAGTAAAGAGGGAATGTATGAGAGTATAGTTATACCAACGCTCTTATATGGGTGTGAAGCATGGGTGATGAATGTTGCAACGAGGAGAAGGCTGGAGGCAGTGGAGATGTCATGTCTGAGGTCAATGTGTGGTGTGAATATAATGCAGAGAATTCGGAGTTTGGAAATTAGGAGGAGGTGCGGGATTACCAAAACAATTGTCCTGAGAGCTGAGGAGGGGTTGTTGAGGTGGTTTGGACATGTAGAGAGAATGGAACGAGACAGAGTGACTTCGAGTGTATAAATCTGTAGTGGAGGGAAGGCGGGGTAGGGGTCGGCCTAGGAAAGGTTGGAGGGAGGGTAAAGGAAGTTTTGTGTGCGAGGGCTTGGACTTCCAGCAAGCATGTGTGAGCGTATTTGATAGGAGTGAATGGAGGCATATGGTTTTAATACTTGACGTGCTGTTGGAGTGTGAGCAAAGTAACATTTATGAAGGGATTCAGGAAACCGGCAGGCCGGACTTGAGTCCTGGAGATGGGAAGTACATTGCGGCACTCTGAAGGAGGGTGTTAATGTTGCAGTTTTATAACTGTAGTGTAAAGCACCCCTCTGGCAAGACAGTGATGGAGTGAATGATGATGAAAGTTTTCTTTTCGGGCCACCCTGCCTTGGTGGGAATCGGCCGATGTGTTAATAAAAAAAAAAAAAAAATTAACCCGTTCCAGACACCCAAAAATATTCACAAAAAAATCCTTTTTTAAAGAATAACTATAGTTTTACATTCACAAAACACACAATAACAACACATATTAAATTTATAAATTTACATTTAAAATAACATTTACTTACCTTTATTGAAGAGACTTGCTGGCATCTGGAAGATAGGGAGGAGTGAGGGAGGGCTTAGTGTTTGGAAGGGGAATCCCCCTCCATAAGGACTTCAGGTATCAAAGCCCTATCTGGGGTTACTTCCCTTCTTGGTCTTTTAATGCCACTAAGACCAGCTTGAGAGTCACTGGACCCCTGTCTCAAAATAACTGTCCACAGTCCTCTGTTTCTGGCGCCTCTTTAACATGTTCCTGAAGTGCAATATGGCTCTGTCACTGAACTTGTTGCAGAGATGGCTTATTTCAGTCTAGCAACCTTTACTCTTGAATCATATTTAATCAACTGAGAATTCATACAGAGAGAAACTGCATGATTGTACCTTGTGTCAAAAGGCCTCTGGAAAATCAAGTTTAACAAGTCACATTAAATTAATATTTAGTGTCTCCAAAAAAAATTCTTGGCCTGCTCATTTGGAAGCTTACACCTTTCATCATCTAATAATAATAATAATAATAATAATAATAATAATAATAATAATATTTTTATTTCATTGGAAGTTTACATCAAGATTTTGTAATTACAATTAGGAATTCAAGTGCAAAGAGAGCCACTATCATGCCATAGCATTATGGGCAGACTAAATCCAATGGCTTATAGACTACTCAATACTAGAGAAATTGATTAAGTTAGTTATAGTTAAACATTGGCTTATGTTTATAGCAGATAATAAGTTTACTCAAATTACAATCTGAGGATATTACATTGTGACAAAGAGTTTTGTAGGATGGTTATATCAATAGTAAATATTGAAATTATAATATGGGAAAATAACACTGAGCATAGTTGAAAGTAGTTTACAGTATGAGTATTTAGTTTAGGGTGAGTAGGTGGTTTTGAGAAGAGTCTTAAATTAATGTTCAGTCCAGATTATTTTAGTATTTACTGGTAATGAATTCCAGATTTTGGGGCCCTTGTGTGCATAGAATTTTACACA
>WNWK01054108.1:0-11661 GCA_009830355.1 Cherax destructor | reverse complement strand
TCTCTCTGATAAAACAAAGATACTTAATAGGCGTCCTCCCTCAACTGAGAGGCACAGTTCGCCAGATTCAGTTGCATGATAGGTATCTTCTAGAATATGTAAACAGATACAGGTATCTAGGCTTTGAGGTCCCACTACTTGGACCTGTTGTAACGAGACTTTGTCGTCAATACAAAAGAAAGGCTGAGAGCACTTAGAGTTGTGGCAGGTTTCACCCCAGGTATGGTGCTAATGTTAAAATTTGAAAATTATGTATCCTGCTTATACTAGATCATTGGTTGATTATGCTCACACTCTTGCTCTTGTGTCTGACTGGAAGCTTGGAGGGCTGGAAAAACTGCAGAACGAAGCACTGAGGATCTTTTAGGATGCCCTCGTACTGCCAAAATTTTAAATATGCAGAAAGAACTTGATACTCCAAGCATCAGAGATCGTGTTACTGAAAGAAATATCCTAATTGGTGTTAATATGCTCAGGCAAGCCCATTCAAACCATTGCACAGAAGCCCTCCAAACTTTCCTCAGCACTGGTGAACATCCCTCCAGATGGATCGAAAAAAAACTGGAACTGACCTCCGCAGGAATCAGATACATGATCTGTGGCAAGTAAGGCAACAGTGGCACTTCTCCGCTCCATGGAATATTACCCCATTCCAAATACCATCCCTCCATTTCCCCAAACTACTTCTTAATCAAGGTTCCCCAGCCTTGGTGGTGAACGGATGTGCGTACAGAGCTCCTGGTGGGGAGTCAGAGAACTTTGATTTTCTACAAGATGGCGGATGGATACCGGCGACAGTACATACTGTATGCATTGATTTGCTGCAGGGAGCCGTGTATCCCAGCAATGCCGACGTTCTCTTGCCTTTAATTTTGAGAGACACATACGAGATATCTACAGAGGACATTTACAGGATCTCTCTGAATGGATCTGCCAGGGTTTTTGTCAAGTTTGCCTCCGGCAGTGTCTACAATGGAATCGTCGACAGGTATCAGGAGAAGAACATCGTCATCAACACAAACTTGGAGGTACGTCTTCGGGATGCGTCGGCGCACTACTTGTGGATACGGATCAAGAATTTTCCCTTTTTGAAGCCGACAAGTAGACATCAGACAGGTATTTTGCCAGTATGGGGTCATCCATGCTGCCGCCGTAGGAGATGGGCCCATGGGCCATATGCAGGAATGCCAGAGGGGTCGTTCTCCCTTAAAATGACCCTGAGGTGGCAAATACCATCTTTTGTTGTGATGGAGGCGTTCTGTACCCAGGTGTACGTGACGTATGCAGGACAGCAGAGGACGTGTCGACATGCGGTGGCACTGGGCATATGGCAGCAACGTGTGATCGGCGATGGGCCCATACAATGGGACTCGAGGTGAGGACGACGTGTGGACAGAGCCAGGTGCCCGAGAGGAACAGGTGCTGTTAGCGACACCTGTGGTAGAAGATATAATGGCGAATGCTGCGGAATTGATTAATGGAGTGATGCTGTTGAAGCGAGTGAGGAGGCCGTGTTGGCGTTGCCCAGGAGTCTCCGAGTGAGACTATGGAGGCGGCAGGGTCACCCCTAAAAGAAGTCCACTGGAGGATGGGACTGGTTCCCGGACCCCAGTCTTGAGGACCTGAGGAGGATTCTGGATAGTCCATTGCCGGGAGAGTTGCAGAGTACAGTAGTGGAATTGGATGGAGATGTGGAGAGTCAGTGGGGTGTGGGTGTTGATGGTGCTGAAGTGGTCAACTGCAGGTCAGTGGTTGTTGCAGAAGTGGAGGTGCATAGGTCTCTGGGGGAGGGGGTCATGGAGTTTGGAGTGAGTCACATAAGAGGCCAAGTGGTGAGGCTGACAACGATGTGATTACACCAGAACAGAGGTCCAGTAAAAGACCTGGGTGGACATAGCTAAGGGAGGAAAGGGGAGCCAAGGGGAAAGGTGGAGGTAGAAATGGAAAGGAGAGCCGAGGTTTGGTGGTACTTTCAAGACTGTGGAGCCAGGATCCGTGAGGCTGAGAGAAAACCCCATTGCAGAATTCAAGTGTTTGAATATGAATGTCAATGGCTTCCGAGCGGAGGTTAAGAGGAAATGGGTGGAGGCAATACTGAGACATATGAATGTAGGCGTATGCTTCCTACAAGAGAATAATTATAGGTGTGGAAGATAATTAATGTTGAAAGGTTATAAGTTTTTAACAAATCCATTGAATCCCCTACCTTCCCATCAATACTCAAAATAGCGAGGTCACCCCAATACATAAGGGAGGAGATCAAGCAGACCTGAATAACTACAGGCCGATATCTAACTTAAACCCCCTTTTCTCAAAATCTTTGAAAAATTAATTCATAGACAAATATATTCCTACCTCACCTCCCAACAACGTACTCAACCACTGTCAATTTGGATTCAGGCCTAATAAAAATACAAATGATGCCATTATACACATGTTAGAAATAATTTACCGCCCTTGAGAAAGAAATCCCAGTGGGAATCTTCATTGATTTACGTAAAGCTTTTGATACAGTTGACCATGATCTGTTACACTTAAAATTATCGCACTATGGTATAAGAGGACACTCCTTAAACTACCTAAAATCATACCTTAGCAACAGAAACCAATATGTGTACACTAATGGAGCTAGCTCCACCGTGCAAACTATTACCGTAGGGGTCCCACAGGAAGTGTTCTTGGCCCACTACTCTTTCTCATTTACATTAACGACCTACAAATGCATCTCAACTACTCAAACCCATACTTTTTGCAGATGACACTACATACGTTATCTCTCACCCAAGCCCAGACACACTAGCCAACACTGCAAATACTGAATTGCAGAAAATATCTACCTGGATGATGACCAACAAACTTACTCTCAATATTGATAAAACCTATTTTATCCAGTTTGGGAACAGAGCTGCAAACGCACCACTTAACATAATGATAAACGGGTCCCTATCGCAAAACTCACAGAGGAAAATTCTTAGGAATACATCTTGACAGTGGCCTCAAATTTCAGACACACATACAACAAATCTCCAAGAAAGTCTCAAAGACCGTGGGAATACTATCCAAGATACGGTACTATGTTCCACAACCAGCTCTCCTTACCCTATATCACTCACTCATTTACCCCTACCTCACCTATGGAATCTGCGCATGGGCTCTACATCAATAACTCATCTCAGACCACTAATAACACAACAAAAGGCAGCAGTTAGAATGATAACAAATTCTCACTCCAGGCAACATACTCCACCAATATTCAAAAACCTAAACTTACTCACCATACAAGACATCCATACTTTTTACTGTGCCTATTACATACATAGAACACTCTATGCAGATATTAACCCACCACTCAAACTTCTCCTTACTAATTTTAACAGGACACATGACCATAACACTAGACACAGATCACTCCTCGATGTTCCCCGTGTCCACCTAACACATGTAAAAACTCAATGCACATAAAAGGCACGAAAATTTGGAATTAATTACCTGTCATTGCCAAAGAAACCCTACCTGTACCCCAATTCAAAACGATGCTAAAAAACCACCTTCTCACCCAAAGATAATTGCTCCATATCAACCATTCCCAGCAAAGTAGAATAATCACTTAACGTAAAACCTGACTTTAAAGTCAATGTAATGTATGAATGAACGATTGAATGAATGAATGTAAAACCTGTTATGAATAATACTTATTTAGCTAATTATTCCCAACACTTATATTATAATGACCACGTAAACTAACTGCAATGCAATTGTTTTAAATTGTTTTAAATTGTTATCTCACTCAATTAGTTGCATTGCTGCAATAAATTGCTACAATTAATTGATATGTTCAACTTATATTCAAACTTTAAAACTTAGATAAGCAACTTTACTTATTTTATAAATTATCAACCATAACTTTTTATTATTTTATTATTACTATTGCTTTAATTTGTTTAATCTGATTTAATTAATTTTATAATGAAGACAAAGTACAAAACTATGTTCAAATTTCATAGCTTAAATACTCACCTTTACTCATTGTATACTATCTACAATAATTCTTACAATCTAGTTTTAAGTTAATTTTAAGTCTGCCCAAAATGCCCTGCATACTAGGGGCTTTTGGCATGTACACCTCATGTAATCTCAATAACCAAATGTAATTCTTTGTATCATGTCCAAATAAAAATTATTATTATTATTATTATTATTATTATTATACAGGAGGTTCTGGGCATTTAAAGGGAGGGGTGATGGTGGGGGTACGGGAGACCAGCCCTTTTCATCTGAGAACATGGGAGGAGGGGGAGGGGGTAGAATTGTTAGGGTGGAAGGTGAGTGGGGGATATTCAGGTGTGTTTTGTTGGGGTGTACATGCCGGCGATGCAATGATCGTAGGGTTAAGGAGGATTTTGTTCATAATGATTTAGTCTATGCCTTAAGGGCATTCCTATGGTTACTATTGTAGCAGGTGATTGGAATTGTATAATTAGAGGAAGGATGTCGAGCCTAGAGGGCGGGATGTATGTTGGATGCCTTAAGGGAGGTTTGGGGGGCAGTGGGGGTGGTGGATGTGGTACGGGGTGGGGGGTGGTGGATGTGGTACAGGGTGGGGGGTGGAACGTGGAACACACCTTTGTACAGAGAGGATACGCGGCACGGCTTGATCGGGTTTATGTACGAGGATATACAGGTGGGCAGTGTAACCTGTGTGGAGATGGGTTTTTTAGATCATAGAGGTGTTTTGGTTGAGTTAGGATGGGAGGGTGCAGTTAAGATTTATCCTAGTTATTGGAAATTGAATGTGCATTTGCTGCAGGGTGAGGGACATCGTGAGGTTTTTGAGGAATGGTGGGAAGATTGTGGGGTGGGGGTAATGGTATCGAGGATGTTGTGAAATGGTGGGATACACGAGCAAAGGTTGCAATAAGGGGATTTTACATGCAGATGGGGTCTGAGGATGGGAAGTTGAGGTATGGGAAGCAGAGGTATTTGGAGGAGTAGTTGTGGGAGTGTTATAAGGGGTGGGGGAGGTACCCGCAGGATGAGATCGATGAACTGTGGGGCCAATTAAGGGAGATTCAAAATGAAAATTTTCATGCCATTGGGGTTAGAGGGGGATTGGAGGATGTTTTATGGGGGGATAAACCCTCAGCTATGGTATTGCGTAAATTTCGAGAACGACGGAAGGGCATGACGATTATGTCCTTAACAGTGGACGAGGACTTAGATGGGTATAGGAGTGGTCAGGTGATACGTAACACTGAGGGCATGAGTTGCTATACAGATAGATGGTTTCAGAGAAAGTTGCAGAAGGGGTTATATAATCAGGAGGCATGTGGTTTCGTTTTAGGTAGCATCTTAGAGAGGATTAGTCAGGAGGACAGGAAAGGTTTGGAGTGACGTATTACTGAGGAAGAGGTATGGCAGGCGGTGCAGGGACAGAAACTTGGGAAGACACCGGGTTTGGACGGGATTTCGGGCGACTTCTATGTGACTCATTGGGAGGTTTTGCGAGAAGTATTGGTGAGGGTTTTCAATGGTATGAAGTCAATGGGAAGTATGAGTGAAGAGCAGCGAACAGGGATAGTGGTTTTAATACCCAAGGGCCTGGGTTGTGGGACATTAAAGGGATATAGAGGATAACTTTACTCTGTGCTGACTATAAGATTTTTGCGCGTATTTTGGTGAATCGTATGAAGAAAGTATTAAATAATATTTTAGAGGGAGGGCAGTACGGAGTTCCTGGACATAGTATGAGGGAGGGGCACCGTAGAATAAAAGGGTTTGTTGAACGTAGGGAGGGGGGGGAGTCGTGGGGTTGGATTGGGAAACTGCCTATGACAGCGTGAATAGGGAGATGTTGCAGGGCATATTATTGAAACAGGGGTTTGGGGAGGAGGTAGTGGGGTGGGTGGGGATGCTTTATGGCAGGGCACAGGTGAGAGTGCAGGTGAACGGGAGGGTGGGGACCGTGGTGGGCATGGGACGGGGGCTGCGACAGGGGTGTCTCGTCACAGCTCCTGTACTCACCTAGTTGTGGTTGCAGGGGTCGAGACACAGCTCCTGGCCCCGCCTCGTCACTGGCCGCTACTGGGTCACTCTCCCTGCGCCATGAGCTTTATCATACCTCTTCTTAAAGCTGTGTATGGAACCTGCCTCCACTACATCGCTTCCCAAGCTATTCCACTTCCCGACTACTCTGTGACTGAAGAAATATTTCCTAACATCCCTGTGATTCATCTGAGTCTTCAACTTCCAACTGTGTCCCCTTGTTGCTGTGTCCCATCTTTGGAACATTCTGTCTCTGTCAACCTTGTCAATTCCTCTCAGTATTTTATATGTCGTTATCATGTCCCCCCTATCTCTCCTGTCCTCCAGTGTCGTCAGGTCGATTTCCCTTAACCTCTCCTCGTAGGACATACCCCTTAGCTCTGGGACTAGTCTTGTTGCAAACCTTTGCACTTTCTCTAGCTTCTTTACGTGCTTGGATAAATGTGGGTTCCAAACTGGTGCTGCATACTCCAGTATGGGCCTAACGTACACAGTGTACAGGGTCCTGAACGATTCTTTATTAAGATGTTGGAATGCTGTTCTTAGGTTTGCTAGGCGCCCGTATGCTGCAGCAGTTATTTGGTTGATGTGCGCCTCAGGAGATGTGCCTGGTGTTATACTCACCCCAAGATCTTTTCCTTGATTGAGGTTTGTAGTCTCTGGCCCCTAGACTGTACTCCGTCTGCGGTCTTCTTTGCCCTTCCCAATCTTCATGACTTTGCACTTGGTTGGGTTGAACTCCAGGAGCCAATTGCTGGACCAGGCTTGCAGCCTGTCCAGATCCCTTTGTAGTTCTGCCTGGTCCTCTTCCGATTGAATTCTTCTCATCAACTTCACATCATCTGCAAACAAGGACACTTCGGAGTCTATTCCTTCCGTCATGTCATTCACAAACACCAGAAACAGCACCGGTCCTAGGACTGACCCCTGTGGAACCCCACTCGTCACCGGTGCCCACTCTGACACCTCACCACGGACCATGACTCGCTGCTGTCTTCCTGACAGGTATTCCCTGATCCATTGTAGTGCCTTCCCTGTTATCCCTGCCTGGTCCTCCAGCTTCTGCACTAATCTCTTGTGTGGGACTGTGTCAAACGCCTTCTTACAGTCGCATGTTCGCATGTCTGCAGGATCCCTTCTATAGATTGGTGCAAGAGGGTGTGAGAGAGGGGGGAGGGGACCCGGAATGTGCCCCAGGTATCGTCGGGTATGTTGATGACACCACTATCTTGGTGGGAAGCTTAGAGTGGCTGGGCACTGTTAATAAGATGATAGAGATTTTTGGGTTGGCTACTGGGATGAGTGCAAATAGGGCAAAATCGAAATTGTTAGAGGTGGGAACTTTTGCGTTATGTCAGAGGTTTGGATGGAATACAGTAAATAGGATAAAAATTTGTGGTGTTGTTTTTTGTAATGTGCCGCAAGTTGCACTGGAGTTTAATTCTTCTGCGGTGATAGAGGCAGCTGTGGGTAGAATGGCAGGATGGAGGCCGGGGGAGATAACTCTTTTGCAAAGGGTCATTGTGGTAAATGCATTGGTTTACAGTCTACCTGGAGTCTACCTGGATAGAATTCCAGGGGTCAATGCCCCCGCGGCCCGGTCCGTGACCAGGCCTCATGTTGGACCAGAGCCTGATCAACCAGGCTGTTACTGCTGGCCGCACGCAGTCCAATGTACGAACCACAGCTCAGCTGGTCAGGTACCGACTTTAGGTGCCTGTCCAGTGCCTGCTTGAAGACAGCCAGGGGTTTGTTGGTAATCCCCCTGATGTATGCTGGGAGGCAGTTGAACAATCTTGGGCCCCTGACACTTATTGTGTTGTCCCTCAACGTGCTAGTGGCACCCCTGCTCTTCATTGGGGGGATGTCACATCGCCTGCCGAGTCTTTTGCTTTCGTAGGGAGTGATTTTTGTGTGCAAGTTTGGTACTAAGCCCTCAAGAATTTTCCATGTGTATATAATAATGTAACTCTCCCGCCTGCGTTCTAGAGAGTACAGGTTTAGGAACTTCAAGTGTTCCCAGTAGTTGAGGTGGTTTATCGCACAATTATGCGTGCGGTGAAAGTTCTCTGCACATTTTCAAGGTCAGCAATTTCACCCGCCTTGAAAGGTGCCGTTAGTGTGCAGCAATATTCTAGCCTAGATAGAACAAGCTATCTGTAAAGTGTCAACATGGGCTTGGCATCCCTGGTTTTGAAGGTTCTCATTATCCATCCTGTCATTTTTTGAGCAGATGCAATTGCTACTTTGTTATGGTCCTTGAAGGTGAGATCCTCTGACATGATCACTCCCAGGTCTTTGACATTAGTTTTTCGCTCTATTGTGTGGTTGGAATTAGTTTTGTACTCCAAAGGGATTTTAATTTCTTCACGTTTTCCGTATCTGAGTAATTGAAATTTCTCATCATTGAACTTCATATTGTTTT
Source organism: Cherax destructor (assembly GCA_009830355.1). Classification (NCBI taxonomy): domain Eukaryota; kingdom Metazoa; phylum Arthropoda; class Malacostraca; order Decapoda; family Parastacidae; genus Cherax; species Cherax destructor. The sequence continues at coordinate 3,194 of WNWK01054108.1, read as the reverse complement.
CTGCAGCCCATTTAAAGATTTGGTTTATGTCTGCTTGGAGTCTAGCCGTGTCTTCAACGGTGGACACTGTCATACAGTTGTGGTTCGTAGCTGTGGTTTATCCTCTCATGGAAGAGGATATTCGGCGGCTGCAAAAGAGGGTTTTGCTTTTTATTTGGGGTTTTGGAAGACATTGGTTGCGGGAAGGAGTGGTTATGACTAGGGTGACAAGAGGAGGTATGGGATTGATACCTCTGAGTAGGTGATTGATGGGGATTTACGTGAGGCAGGAATTTTTGGCGAGGGGAGGGAGGGAAGGGGTGAGAGTGGACAGGGTTATGAGGGAGAGCAGGCGGTGGTGGCATGGTAAGGATCTTAAGGTTTGTTAGGCACTCTTGCGACATCTCATAGTAGTCTCGGAACCGCAGAAAATGCGGGTTAAGGTGCTTGATAGGGTTGGAACTGGTGAGTTGGAGATACAGGGGGCGGCAGCTTATCCAAAGTATGATTGGGGGGCTACGTGGTTTGGGTTAAAAAGGTTAAAATTGCCGGCCAGGGTGCGGGAAACGGGGTTTAGGTTTCTGCATAATATATTGGCATCCAGAGCTCAACTTTTCGTAATGGGTCTAATAAAGGATGGGCTATGCCAGCGCTGTGGGATTTTGGAAACGGCTTTTCATGTTATATATTTTTGCGAGGATTTGGCTAGGGTTCGAGAGTGGTTCGGTGGGATAATCAGGGAGTTGGGGGAAGGAGGGTTGTCTGTGTTGTGAGTTTTAAGTTTAGATGTTGCGGGTAGTCCTGAGGGTGTTAGGCGTGCGGTTATGTATCTGGTTTTGGATTATATTTTTGTAACTTGGGGTATGAGGGAGGTTCAGGGCGAGGGGAGAATCCGGGCTCTTGCAGCACAGTTCTTTAGAACAAAATGCAGGAATCAAGGACTTTACGGTCAGGCATGGGAGCGGGGGTTTTCGGTGGGGTATAGGCAGTTGACAATGGGGACTTTATTGGGGGGGGGAGGGATGGGAATGGTACAAAAGGGGTTGGTCTCCCGGGGGGAGGTTTGGTTTAGAGTATGTGTCGATTAGGAGGTATGCATGAGTATGAGAGGGGGGAGGGAGAGGGCGGGGGTTGTTATGGGGCGTTTGGAGAATGTATCGGTGACCTTGACGGGGGGGGGGGAGGGAATGGTAGGAAGGTGTCAGGGGCAAGCAATGGGGGTTTGTCTGGCACAGGGGTACCTGGTAAGGTCTGGTATACGTAAGTGTATGTGAGGACTTATATATGCATTTAAATGTATACACCTGATGTTTCACCTATAATAGTTTGGTTATAGTCTGTTCTTTCCCATTTATTATATTTATATACAAAGGAAAAATCATGATTCTGGTTATATGTATTCATGTCATTCCCTCAGTATAATGATCACGTTGTATGTTTCAGTATACATTAATGTTCATATATTATGTATATTAATGTTCAAGGTTGTGTACAGACGAAAGAATGGCCAATGTAGTTCGACATTTGTCATAATTGTTTCCCAATGTTTTGTGTCAGTCACAATGAGATAGTGAGGTGGCGAGAGTTAGTTACCATTTTGTCCAAGGCACATGTCGATTAGACACTAGGCCTGTTGTATATATGTGTGTGTGTGTGTATGAAACACTTCGAAACGTTTCCTCATGATGAATGTAATAGTAAAATGGTAATGTGTAGGTCTCTTTAGGGTAGGTGGGTTTGTAGGGAGGGGGTCAAGTTTTTATGGATTTCCATTGTGTTATTAAATACATAACGTGTTTGTGCTTTTTTGGCAGTAAGTAACGTACGAGGTGCCTAAATATGTAAGTTATATATTGTTAAGTGCTTATTGTCAGAACATTGCATTGTATGTTTTTCCATAGTTTGCAGATGTTTGTACGTTCGGTTGTTGGTTTGTTTTTGCGATAACCTTATTTGTTATAAGGTGTCATATTGATGTGTGTATTTTGTATATTTCGTTTACATTAAATATTAAAAAAAAAAAAATCTCATGATTGTTATGGGAATAGGCACATTTTTTTTTATATATTTTATTTAAAAACACATATATACATAACAATCCAATAAATGCCCAAGAATAAATCAGGCTCATATAAACAAAAACAAGCAAACAGAACATAAATAAACACTTCTGTCAATATATCCTATAATAAGAACCCGTGCCAAAAGCACATAAAAAACAAAAAAATCTCCATCCTACTACCTATCCTAGCTAAAATTTTCTATACAAGAACATAACACACTGTCAATGAAACTATACATACACTGTCTCAAAAACACCGAAAATTAAACCTTTGGTTACATATCCTACTTCTTCCCTACCACAAAACGCAGTACATAGGCATGAAATAACATAAAACCTTAAACTTTCTGCCTATAAAACAGTTGTTGCACAATAACACAAAAACAACTGACCCCCGTAACAAGGGTCACACCACAACATCATCTTAAATAAGAAATACATTAACATCAAGCCATCACTACCGTAGACAACACTGTCTACAACACAACGTCACACTCCCACACCGGAGAATAAGCCCACACAAAACACATTTGTGTTGCATACATATACAAACACTCTAGAAAAAAAAACATAAATATGCAGAAGCTGCACATAATGTAAATTCGAACAAAAGATAGTAAACACATACAGAATACAGTACTAAAAACGTTAAACCTAAGTAATACATAGCAAAACATCAACTTAATCCTACATGAATTGCCACAGATACCTGGGCAAACTGCACCCAAGCACACCTGCACACTGTTGGTTGTCTAACACCTAATACCTCCTAACCTCAAACCTGCCACATAAATGCAAGCTGCCAGCACATCACCACCGACAAACCCTACTACTTGAACTTTAGAATATTACACTACTACATCCTAGAGGAAAACCCCATGCGTCCATGACCCCTATAACTCCCCCAAACCAACATCACTCCAAGTCTGAGTCAACACACACCTGAAAAATTACCTACAGCCCCATAAAACCCCTGAAGCGTCCAAAACTCGGACACCCACGATACCACCCCGACCCAACCCATCCTAGCTTCAACCCTGTATACCCACGCCTAACCAACCACATCAATCAACCAAACTATAACCTAGTCAACCCCTTCCCGATATGCCCAACCTCCCCCTCCCCCACTCGACCAGTCTCCTCGATTGGCTCC
>WNWK01054107.1:0-11662 GCA_009830355.1 Cherax destructor | reverse complement strand
ACCTCTTATTCCATACACCTTCAACATCTGCCACATTGCCCCCTATCCACCCTGTCATACGCCTTTTCCAAATCCATAAATTCCACAAAAACCTCTTTACCTTTATCTATATACTGTTCAGCTATATGTTTCACTGTAAACACTTGGTCTACACACCCCCTACCTTTCCTAAAACCTCCTTGTTCATCTGTTATCCTACTCTCCGTCTTCCTCTTAATTCTTTCAATAATAACTCTACCATACACTTTACCAGGTATACTCAACAGACTTATTCCCCAATAATTTCTACATTCTGTTTTGTCCCCTTTGCCTTTATGCAAAGGAACTATGCACGCTCTGTGCATATCCCTAGGTACCTTACCCTCTTCCATACATTTACTTAATAATAGCAACAACCACTCCAAAGCTATATCTCCACCTGCTTTTAACATTTCTATCTTTATCCCATCAATCCCAGCTGCCTTACCCCCTTTCATTTTACCCACTGCCCCACAAACTTCCCCCACACTCACAACTGGCTCTTCCTCACTCCAACAAGATGATATTCCTCCTTGCCCTATACACGAAATCACAGCTTCCCTATCTTCATCAACATTTAACAATTCCTCCAAATATTCCCTCCATCTTCCCGATACATCTAACTCTCCATTTAATAACTCTCCTCTCCTATTTTTAACTGTCAAATTCATTCGTTCTCTAGGCTTCCTCAGCTTATTAATCTCACTCCAAAAACATTTCTTATTTTCAACAAAATTCGTTGATAACATCTCACCCACTCTCTCATTTGCTCTCTTTTTACATTGCTTCACCACTCTCTTAACCTCTCTTTTTCTCTCCATATACTCTTCCCTCCTTGCATCACTTCTACTTTGTAAAAACCTCTCGTATGCAAACTTTTTCTCCCTTACTACTCTTTTCACATCATCATTCCACAAATCGCTCTTCTTCCCTCCCGTACCCACTTTCCTATAACCAAAAACTTTTGCTGAACACTAACACTACATTTTTAAACCTACCCCATAAATCTTCAACCCCGTTGCCTATACTCTCACTAACCCATCTGTCAGGGGAACGCCTTCCACCTGAACAAATAATAATGGAAAAAATAATAAAAACAAACAAGACTCTTGGGTATGAAATAAACTAAGAATTTTAAGTTTTTAATAAAATAAATATAAAAAAAATAGGCCGTTGTGGTTCTGGCAGGATGGAGTGTAGGAGAATATAAGCTCAGGTTGAGTCTCTGATGTAGACGAGATGTTGGATGGTTATCCTGGGTAGTTAAGAATTCTCGTATGCCACTTGGTCGAGGTACGTAAGATTTAGAAGCGGGAGAGTAGACAAAAACCAAGTCAGAGAGACGTACATCTAGATCCTTCAAAACTGGCGTCTGTACCAGCTGACCAGGCCAGCAGCAGAGCTGATAAAGAGAAAATAACGAATAGTTACCACAAGTAATTAAACATAACACGTAAGAAAGAAAAAGGATAACATGTTTACTTTAAGATGGAAGAAATTACTGGTAACCTTAAATAAACCACAAAAAAAAATACCCCTGGTAGAGCACCTTACCTGTTCAGGAGAAGTGTGGAGGTGTAGTGTCTCTCCACAGTTTCACTGTCACCAGGTAAGGTAACTACCACCAGAAAAGGGGGGGGGGTTCTGATTAATTTCAACTGTTTTTCTTTCTGTAACAGGCTCTACAAACAAACATACGGCATGGGAATGGGGTCCCCCATCAGTGCCGTCTTAGCTAACTTATACATGGAACACCTAGAGGCTGAACACTTCGCCAACATCGTCCCCTCAAGCGTCACTTGGTTACGTTACGTAGACGACGTCCTCGTAATAACTCCCAAACGTTTTGATGTACGGAATCTTCAGGCAAGGCTCAACGCAGTTGAACCGGCGATCCAGTTTACACTAGAAGAAGAGTCCAATGACAAGCTACCCTTTCTAGACGTCCTCATCCACAAAGTAGTCAGTTTGCGTGCGGCCAGCAGTAACAGCCTGGTTGATCAGACCCTGATCCCCCACGAGGCTTCGTCTCAAATCGAGCCGTGGGGGCGTTGACCCCCGAAACCCTCTGCAGGTATATTCCAGGTATTTAAGCTTCGTCGTCCAGCTCCTAAGGAAACTAGTGAACCAAACTGGTGGAAATGTGTCTAAAATTGTGTAAAATAAGCTGTTTTACATTATTTAAATTATTTTCAAGTTAGGTTGTTAATTTATCTAAACCTAAATCATAAAGATGTTTTGAAACTTGTGGTTCTAGTTCCTAGAGATTATAATTTTAAAGCGAGTCGACAGGTGGCTATTGAAGCAGTAATTTACTAATAACATCACAACACACACACACACACACACACACACACACACACACACACACATACACACACACACACACACACACACACACACACACACACATACACACACACACACTATATATATATATAATATATATATATATATATATATATATATATATATATATATATATATATATATATATATATATATATATATATATTAAGGTTTAAAGAGGGTAGCACCGGCTGATCCCGTGAATGACCGCCGGCAGACTAACAACCTTAACCCATAATTTTTCTTTTTTTTTTTACATTTTATTAGTTTTTCGGTACATGTAATACATATACAAACTCAAAACAATCAAATGTGTATAAACGCAAAGAACATTAACAGTGAGTAATCTTTCCAACATCAATGGAAATAAATGCTATGTCACAAACAACAGCTCAATACAAACTTCGTGCAAGGTGATAAAATTAACATACAACAAAAGGTACACCCAGTGCCGAGACCCGACACCGATATAATTCCTAGTAATATTTTTACCATAAACAGATATGAATCGTCCTTACAAAGCATTAAGGACATGCATCCTACCTATGCCACAAATCCCAATAAGAGACCCCCCTCTCCACCTAACAATTTGCATTAACCTTATAAACTGTAAGCTCTATGTGCATGAGGTTACATTTAACAAAAGTATCCTAATAACTTCACACCTAACCACAAATTTTTGCTTTCCTAGCCACAACAAACCTCTATACACACAATTATGTAAAAATGAATACAAACACAATTAGCATCTATTACTTTTAACTTTATAAGTTGTATTAATACTAACTACACTTATACATGTGTAAATTCATGACCTACAACAAGTGTGGTGCATACCTGATGCCCTATCAGAATGCCATCAACCTGCCACAGAGTATATTCAAAAGTAAATTACAAATCGAAATTCACAGTAACCACAACATGTTTCAGTTACCCTTACCATCTACTGGTAAGTACAAACCAACCCCCAACACATTCACACCAGTTACAACCCAAACACACATCCCCTCCCTCCCCCGGCTTCAGAGGACCAGCCAAACCCATGTACAACCCCTGACTCCCCCTCACCTTACCAACTTCACCAACATCCATTCCACTCCTTCATTCATCTCATCCACTACCCAAAACCCTAACGTCACTTGTCACAGCATAGAATGTCAACCGTCACCCAAAGAAAATAATACCCCCCCCTCTTCCCTCCCCCCCTTTCTCTAATCACACGTCCCTATCTCCTAAAAACAAACACATCCCTTTCCCCTATTCCCCAACCCTACAAGTCAAGCCCACTCAAACCCCTCCAAACCTCTCAATAGCCCCTTGATACTTAATGATCTGTAATCCTCCGAATATACAGAATCCCAACCCTTCCCATATAGCAAACGATTCCGACACTTGGTTCGATATATATGAGCCGCCACCGCCTTTATTCTTTCCCGAATGCCCACCTCTCTCAATTTCCAAGACACACAAACAAAATCCACCATGCAGTACATTAAACCCTTTTTGTCCCTATGACACACCCCCCCCAAATCCAAGAAAATTGCCCTTAACAAAGGTACTCTCCCTCCCCCCAATTTCCTCAAAACCCATCCCATCCACCACCTTACCCCTTCCAATGCTTCACAAAAATATATGGCATGCAAGACGGTCTCCGGCTTGCCACACCTCTCACAACCCCCATCTTTCACACACCCCATTCAAAATAAAATCTCCCTTGCTGCAACCGCCCCATGTAGAAACCTATACATCAGCTCACGATCCCTTCCCGATAAACGTAATTCCCGAAACCTCCCCAAATTCCTTTCCAGTCATAAACTGGATATATAGCCTCCCCTCCAGCACCCCACTCCACCTCCTAACCTCATAAGCACAGCTACTTTTAAATTTTGCGGTTCCTTTATGACCATCATATTGCGCAGCCAATCCCTGCACTGTACCAGATCTCCTCCTCCCACCATTCACCCAAATCTCTCAACACTCCTTCCACCCGGTCCCTCCATCCCCCTCCTCAACACACAACATTTCACATACATGCACATCAACCTCTTCTCCAGCCAAATCAGACCCAACCCCCCAATAATATGTCCTTCCTAACTATATCCTTCCGTAACCAATGTCTACCATTAGCCCATATGAACTTAAATACTTTACGCTCCAGCCCTTCCACATCCCACCTCAATAAAGGATAAATATTAGCTACAAACCAAATCCTACTGTAAATCATTGTGTTTACCGCAATGACCCTCTGCCTCAATGTGAGCTCACCCGCACGCCAACCATTTATACGCTCCATTGCCCGTTGCACTACATTCCCGAATTTACTCTCTCGTCACATCCCGATTCCCCGTGAACACTATTCCACATATTTTCACTGTGTCAGTCACATTCCAACCATGTCTTCTACCCAACCCCCTTCCCACCCAATTACCCACCTCCAACAGCAATGATTTTGTTAAATTAGACACATATGCAACACTTGGGTATCTTTATTGAGAAAACGTTTCGCCGCACAGTGGCTTCATCAGTCAATACAAAAGAAAGTAGTAATAAAGGAGGAGTTTGAGGTAATCAGTCCCTCGGCCTGGAGTCGATGTGTTCAGTCCATCAATCTTGAAGTAAATACAACATAAGGCAAATAGAAGTTGCTTATATACTGTAGACAGGTGAGATGAAGCGGAGGAGGCAGGTCATAGTGGTATCAACCACTAGTCGAAGTAAGTCCTTGTCCAAAGGTTTGGACAAATGTTGAAGAATCCCTTTGTATCAAGATCCCAAGAAGTTGCTGTGTCAGACAGGATGTAGATGAATGGTTCAGAGAACGACAAGTTGTTAAATTAGACACATATGCAACACTTGGGTATCTTTATTGAAAACGTTTCGCTACACAGTGGCTTCATCAGTCCAATACAAAAGAAAGTAGTAATAAAAGGAGGAGTTTGAGGTAATCAGTCCCTCGGCCTGGAGTCGATGTGTTCAGTCCATCAATCTTGAAGTAAATACAACATAAGGCAAATAGAAGTTGCTTATATACTGTAGACAGGTGAGATGAAGCAGGAGGAGGCAGGTCATAGTGGTATCAACCACTAGTCGAAGTACGTCCTTGTCCAAAGGTTTGGTTGATACCACTATGACCTGCCTCCTCCTGCTTCATCTCACCTGTCTACAGTATATAAGCAACTTCTATTTGCCTTATGTTGTATTTACTCAAGATTGATGACTGAACACATCGACTCCAGGCCGAGGGACTGATTACCTCAAACTCCTCCTTTATTACTACTTTTTTTGTATTGATGATGAAGCCACTGTGTGGCGAAACGTTTTCAATAAAGATACCAAGTGTTGCATATGTGTCTATTTAACAACTTGTCGGTTCTCTGAACCATTCATCTACATCCTGTCTGACACAGCAACTTCTTGGGATCTTGATAAAGGATTCTTCAACATTTGTCCAAACCTTGGACAAGGACTTACTCGACTAGTGGTTGATCCTATGACCTGCCCTCCTGCTTCATCTCACCTGTCTACAGTATAAGCAACTTCTATTTGCCTTATGTTGTATTTACTCAGATTGATGGACTGAACACATCGACTCCAGGCGAGGACTGATTACCTCAAACTCCTCCTTTATTACTACTTTCTTTTGATTGACTGATGAGCCACTGTGTGGCGAAACGTTTTCTCAATAAGATACCAAGTGTTGCATATGTGTCTAATTTAACAACTTGTCGGTTCTCTGAACCATTCATCTACAGCAATGATTTTGCCCCGTTCACCTTCATTCCAGTTGCCTTACAAAATGTGCCTATACTGTTCCCTACATGCCCCAGCCCTTCTCCTGTCATACCAGCACCGTAGTGTCGTCCACATACCCCACAATATTCATGATCCCTCACCACCACCACCCCTCCCCCACCAATCTGTAAAACGGATCCTGAACACATGCAAACAGAATTTGCGACAGAGGACATCCCTGCCGCAAACCCCGTTCCATCTGCACCACCCACCCAATCTACCGTTGACTTGTACCCTAACACATGCCCTTCATATAAAGCTCTGATCCAACTCATCACTTCACACCGAACCCCTGTCGCTCTATGATTTTGTACATGCTCTCGCGCTCTACACTATCATACGCCCCCTGCCAATCTAATGCTAGTACCCCTCCCCCTTCCACACTTTCAATGAAATCCTTAATGTACTCATGACCCGCCACCACTTCCCTACTTGGAATCCCCCCCTGTCCTACCTCAATCACCCTCCCCAACACCCTTTTAATCTGTTACCTAGAATCTTTGCAAATATTTTATAATCAGAATTCATTAGTACCAAAGGTCTGTAATTCCTCAAAGTATCTCCTACCTTCCCTTCCGTACTAGAACCACCACTCCCAATCCCATATCCCTACCCATCACCCCGTCCTCTTTCATCCCATTCATCACACCAACCAAACAGTCCCTCATGATGTTCCAATTTTCCTTATAAAACTCGTTCGCTATACCATCTATTCCTAGCATTTCCTCTACTTAACCCATTCACCGCCTCCCACACCTCCCCTTCACTGATCATCCTCCAACTCCTTCCGCTCACTTCGTCCCAACCTCTCCACGATTCCCCTAATATTAAATCCTTGTTCATCACACTCACCCTTTGCGACACATATGCTTGGCAAACCACTTATCCACATACACGTTCATAGCCTCTGTGGTACAAATCCGCATTCCTTCATCATAATTCTCCAATTCTTCATCCACCTCCAAGCACTCCACTGTCATCCTATCCTTTCGGTTCCTACACTTACCCAATACATATTTGGAGGGTTTATCTCCCATAACACGTCATCCAAGCCTGCTTTCATCCTGCATGACCCAAAACTCTCATTCTGCAGCAACCGCAACCTTTCCTTCAATGTCCGTATTTCTCAGTTAGTCTGTGACCTCCTCTTAAGTAACAGTCCGTCAATAATCCTCCAAGTAGTTTTGCATGCCATAACGCCATCCTACCTCTTCTTTGCCCAATCTCTGATAGTATGCTTTAATGCCCCTCTTACCCACCTCCACCCACCAATCCACAGAGCCCCCTGCAACCTCCCTCCCACAACCCTCCCCACCAATCACTAAATTCCACGCTCTACCCTCACCACTCAAAAGCTGAACATTTAATTTCCAATACCCCTTACCCCACCGTACCACACCGACCATTCCACCTCCACCAACACTCCCGATGATCTGTAAAACCCACATCTAAATATTTAACCGCACCCACCACCACACTCCCTGTTACATAAATTCTATCTAGCCTAGCCCCATACCCTCTTCTAACAAATGTTGCTCTCCCGCCCCTCCTACCCCAATAACATCCTTCAAACCTACACACCTAAGTAAGACCCTCAGAGCCTGCAAAACCCCCCTCCCCGTGGCTCTACATCCCTTCCCTGATGACACAATTAAAATCTCCCCCAACTATGGTTACGTAGGCAAATCCCTACATGCATAAATCATATGCTCCCCCACAAAATCCACCTTCACCTGTCTGGAAGACTCCGGCATATACACTCCCAAAAGCATACCTTCACCCCCCATTCGCCCTCCACCCTCACCAGTCTGCCCCCACCTCCTCCCATCGCAAAGGCTTGAATGGGCTTGACACTGCTACCACTACGCACACCCCACCCTTTAATCTACTTGATGAACTGGCAAATACCTTATAACCATCCAATACCAAATCTCTACCACACCTATAATTATGTCCCGCAAAAACCCACAGTCACACCATACCATCTCAACGTACACTCTACCCAAGCTCTTTTAATATCTGCTCTCAAGCCATTTACATTTAACGTTAAACACTTGAAATTAAAGACAAGGTTTGCCCTTCGCCTCGGTGGAAGTTACCCAGATTTCCTTTACTCTGCAATTTACCCACCTTCTTCCCACCCTTATTAATTCCCTGATCTTGCACCAATCCCAAGTCTTTCTTAGCAAACTTTCCCCCAGAGGTTTCTTGCAAATCCTCTGGGCCGGGGTCAACACATCATCACAATCAGACAGTGTGCCAGACCTCTTGCGGTCCCCTGCACAACTTCCACACCACTTGCACTATCAATCTGATGTACCTCCGCCTGCACTGTCTCCAACACTAATGTTTGGTCATTGATACTGGCATTCACTATGCCCTCCACCATATCCATTTATCTTCCATACCCCCAGTGGCTTCTACATTAACACCGGTAGAGGTTCGTCCATAATGTCCCTAATACCTGCTCAAAGCGCTTCCTCCACAGCACTCTCCTGGTTGCCACCTTCAACCACTGATGGCGCCGTTTCCTGTGATATCGTCTGACACACCACCTCTGCACCATCGATATCTCGGTCCACAACTTTGGTTGTTTCTCCGACTGTTCCTCTTCCCTCTGCACATTTTCTCTGCACTGTCCTTCGTTCCACGATGTCCCCGTTCATTCTTGGGCCCGACCTCTTCAAGCAGTCGGCCGCTACATGCTCATATGCCCCGCAAGATGACAAGTCCTCGTTGCCCCATGTATGTGACGTATATCTGCGTCCTGAAATCCGGCAATACGACGACGCGGTATGGGATGTCGAAGGTCATCTTCAATGTGAAAGACCCCTCAAAGATCCCCATCATCGGTCCTTCACCCACTGCCAGGATAGCAGCATGGATACGCCGTATGCCCCGGAAATCACTGATGTCACCATCGGCCTCAAAGGGGACATCTCAATCGAACCCAAGTGTATGTCCTGAGACGTCCTTTAGCGTACCGAGTCCTGTGCACGGTGTACACTCTATCTTGATGCTTATCCACCAGCCTTTCATATCCTCTGCCGTTTGAAGTTTACAAACCTCTATTCGTCCCGTTCAGTGCCACTCCATACAAATCCAGATCAAGTCCATAAATAACTCGTAGGATCTGGGCAATACTGTTCCGCCGTGGCAGGGTTGATAACTCCTGTAACCAGGTCCACACAAACTGTGTTCAACCGTCTCCTCCCAGCTGCCGCCATGTTGGTGTTCCTTATAATTAGACTACTTTTCCCTCCACATCTATCCTCAATAGTTGTTTATATCTTACCTAACTGCCTCCTGTTTTAGTTTATAAACCTTCACCTTTCTTACTTGCTTGCTTCTATTTTCCTTGTATCCCATCTACCTTTTACTCTCACTGTAGCTACAACTAATATATATGGGGGGTAGGAGAAGTGGAATATTAAATGGCATCAGGAAGAAATCCCAAAAATTCTTTCTTGAAGCCTTTTATCCACTCTCGAGGCTATGGGTCCCACAATTTGTACCAGAGGTGGACCCATCCTATTATTAAATATATATATATATATATATATATATATATATATATATATATATATATATATATATATATATATATATGCAAAAAGATACAGTAAACAGGTGATATCAAAATATGCAAGAAAACCACTATGAAAAAATAAGAATTCCAAGCGCTTTCGTGACTACTCCATTATCAAGGAACTATAACAGGAAACATGACAAGAAGGGCTTATATAAGGGGCGAGACTACACCTCACAGTAACATCACACTAACAAAGACTACACCTCACAGTAGGTAACATCTCACGACTCTGTGAAGAGGAAAATAAGAAAGGACCTGAAACTCTTCCCAAGAATTAAGATTAGTCCAATTTATCATTAAATTCTTCCCAAATTTTATTAATTATAAATGAATCCAATTTATATAAACCAAAAGAAATATTCATATTATTTTCAAAACTGCTTTTTAAAGAAACATGATTCTATTATTTTCTCTCAACCATGGACTTGTTGATACAACCTTCTCAGCATTTTGAAAATCAATTGGATGGTTAAAATCTTCACATAAATAAATAGAGCATTAGAATCTTGTCCAGTTCTAATGCTATATTTATGTTGTTTTAATCTTAGTTCAAGACTTTACCAGTTTGACCATAATAAACTTTATCGCATATTTTACAGAATCTTATAGACACATCCGTCAGCATTTTGGGGAATTTTTATCAAAAGTCTTTTACTGTATCAAGATTTTTAAATACAACTTTGATATTAAAATTCTTAAGAAAGGAAGGCATATCAAACCCAAATTTTCATGGTAAGGAGAACCAACATATTTTTGGTTGAATAAGGTTGGTTGTCCCCTTTTTTGGGTTGTAAAAAGTATTCTTAGCTATTTTAAAAGATTTATCAATTATGTTTCTTGGGTATTTTAAATCATTAGCTATTTCATAAATTTTAGAGATTTCTTCATCTATGAACTCTGACTACAAATACGTAAAGCTCAAAAACATTGAAGAAAAACCGACACTTTAACTCTATCTTGATGTGAAGAGTAATAGTGTACATAGACAATTATTTGTAGGTTTTCTCTAAATTTTAAATTTAAAATCAATGTTACCCTTAATAATAAAAACATCTAGGAAGGGCAATGAGTTATTTACTTGGAATTCAACAGTAAAATTTATAGAATGAGCTAAGCTATTTAATTTAACAAGGAAATGGTTTATATCTACATTCTTAGGCATAAACAAATATTATCAACATATCTATACCCTTTTATTGGGAAGGATATGTTAAGCAATCTTGTTTCGAAAAAATTCCATATATAAGTTACTAAGAACATGTGAAAGAGGATTTCCCATTGCCATACCAAACTTAGTGTAAAACTCATCATTAAATACAAATTTTGCATCAACAATCAAAGTTTAATAAGTTTGATGTAGGGAAATGGGGTGGTAAATCATAATTAAAGTTCTTCAGATAAGAAACTTAGTAAATCATCAACTGGAACTTTTGTAAACAAGGGAACATCAAAACTAACCATTTTCAATTTATCAATAAATCTAAGTTGTTTTTAACATTAAATTAAAATTTTTCCAACAATTGGTAAAATATCAACAAGCCATTTGAAAGTTTATAAGAAACGAACCTATAGAGCTAATAAGGTCAACAGGATTATTTTTTTTTTTACATTTTATTAGTTTTCGGTACATTATTATATCAAACTCAAACAATCAAGTTATAAACCAAAGAACATTAACAGTGAGTAATCTTTCCACATCAATGGAAAAAAAATGCTATCTAACAACAGCTAATACAAACTTCGTGCAAGGTGATAAAATTTACATACAACAAAGGTACAAGTGGGACCGACACCGATATAATTCCAGTAATATTTTTCCATAAACGATATGAATCGTCCTTCAAACTAAGGACACATCCCCATGCCATCAATAAGGGCCCCCTCTCCACCAAAATTTCATTAACCTTTAAA
>WNWK01054106.1:0-10000 GCA_009830355.1 Cherax destructor | reverse complement strand
TTTCTGCAATTTTGCAAGCTCCTGATGATGTGTTGATTGCAACACGAAAGGCCTAGAGCTATCATTCTACTCCCCCCGTGGTTGTTTTGCATTGTGTATCGCTTGGTTTGCATCTGTGTTGCACTGTTGTCGGCAATACGCCACTGGATCCATTAAAAATATGCTCAAATTAAGCCTTGCATGACAAAAAGAGACTTATAGTGGTTTGCATGTGGGCACTGACAAGTGCAGGTGCTAGTGTAGGTCTATATGTACTGTCAACAGAGAATAAACTTGGCTTGCTGGCAGCTCCAGTCACCACCAATACCTAAACCTATTGTTTACATACCCCATTATTTTATGTAAAAGGCAGACAAACAAACTGCTTATTATCTCTCAACAAAGACAGTCCTAATTATAAATTTTATACTTTATCATCTTTTCTCACTTAAAAAAGTTTTAATACATTTTCAAAATACAAATGAGTTACAGAACAATGAACAATACATCGATAAGACTTATAAAGTTTAAAGTATCAATATAAAATTTAGTATTTACACTAAAAATTATAAGCTGAATATTCAAGTTTATAAGCTGAATATTCAAGTTTATAAGCTAAATATTCAAGATTATAAGCTGAATATTCAAGAGTATAAGCTGAATATTCAAGTTAATAAGCTGAATATTCAAGTTTATATGCTGAATATTTAGGATTATAAATGAATATTCAAGATTGTAAGTTGAATATTCAAGATTTATAAGCTGAATATTCAGGATTATAAACAGAATATTCAATATTATAAGCTGAATATTCAAGAGTATAAACTGAATTTTTTATCAAATATTACTGATAAGCCGGAATTGTCCTGTAAATTGTAGATACACGTAATTATAATTCTTGGTGTTATGAATGTTTTAAGACACAAAGTTAACAGTGGCTTCCTCTGGGACAAACACCCCCATCCCCCGTTAAAAATTTTGACTCTTCAAGGGGGGTTCCATGATGCTGGTAAAGGGGCTCTTGATCCATAGGGTTGAAGCTCCCTTTCCCCCTTCCTCGAATCAGGCGCTGTATGACTTACGATCCCCCAAGATTAAAATAATACCAGTTGGATAAAATGTTTGCTTTAATAATCGGGAAGATAGAGGAAGATATATATATTTCAAAGATAATTTAATTGAGAAAAGACACTTTGTTATTTGCCCAAGAATTTTTATATATAAAACCTGTATATGATTTTTTTGTTCTGGTATCTCTATCTAAAAAATATGGATGGCACTATGTACAATATTAATTACAGCTATAAAAACAAGGATAGCTTTATCACATATATGGCAGGGTTGACCCCTACCTGCCTAATTTTCAACGAGGTAGGCTACAGGACTCGAAAAACAAGAATAAAATGAAAAGATGTATCCAACCTTAATATTTACATTTGTGGTGTGCACTAAATATTATATATATATATATATATATATATATATATATATATATATATATATATATATATATATATATATATATATATATTTTATATATTTTATATATATATATATATATATATATATATATATATATATATATATATATATATTTATATATATATATTAAAAATTGAGTTCAACTATCACAGTGTTAATGGTTACATGATAACACACGATGTTCCCTTTATAAAACAATTAGCTTATTTAGCTAAGAAATTTGGCTGCCACCCACAAGGGCAAACAATGCTGGAGTCTACATGTGGAAGCCTATCATGGCAATGCCCGTAAACCTTCTACATAATCAAGGGCAGTCTATTTGCAACAACCACACGCTAAAAGCTTACTAAAATAGTCCACAGCAATTGCCTCCTCCTACCACACAAAAGTTAATCAAAACTGTATGCATGTTAGCAGACCCGAATGACTTACACGGGTTCAACGTTTTACATGAATACGATATAATAGTGCATATATATATTATATATGTTCACCTTAGCTAAATATAAGACAAGCACCGCAAGCATGGAGTTGTAACTTTAATGGAAGAAAGAAGCCTAAGTAGAACTATTAACTTTCTCTAAATATTCCATG
This sequence comes from Cherax destructor, assembly GCA_009830355.1. Lineage (NCBI taxonomy): Eukaryota > Metazoa > Arthropoda > Malacostraca > Decapoda > Parastacidae > Cherax > Cherax destructor. The sequence goes on along the minus strand of WNWK01054106.1, from coordinate 7,945 downwards.
AAGCATATTTAGAAAATGAAAGAAATGAAGTGAAGGATTAATATGTTTTACCTCAAACATTAAAAAGTATACATATTTAATATATCTGGTTTAAAGTTATTATTATCATCATTCCATCACTTCTGATTAATGGATATCAGGTATTACTAATTGAACATGTAAGATCGAGAAAAATTAATCTACAGTAGTAATAATAATAATGGTAGTAACGATACTTGTAGTAGTACATATATAGTAATAACTCTTCTCAAATAACTGAACAAAATATCTGGTCATACTACCAGATAGTATCATGTATAAAAACAAAGATATTTACATGAGCAATTTGTTAGGCAGTCATGACAAGATAGAGTAAACTGAGAATAAATGTGGCTGCAAACTAGACTAACTTCACACCAAATTATCAAAACTGCATATGAAACATAGGGTCCCAAAACCGGCTTCAACACCTTATGGAATACCAGGCTGTCTCAAGTCCTTCGACACAATTTCACGTAATACCAGTATCAAATCTAAGTCACAGTTCTAGGGTTAGTAATAACAAGTCTAATAACGTCAAAATGCAGAAACCCTTATTGTCCCAATACTAAATAACAGTTTCAAGTAATAGCAGTTAATACTGAAATCTGACGATCTCAATTAAAGGAAAACTAAGTTCATTAACAGTCAGTGACACAAAATGACAAAATGTAGGTATGAAGGTCTCCCAGACTTCTCAAAAATTCATGGAATGCCAGTGTCATTCTGATTAGGTTACAACTCTTTAAAAAAACAAGTAATATTAACGTATGAATTCGGGCCCATTAATGCACTTGTTTACATCTCCCTCAACGAAGCTACAACACACAAAAACTCTGCTGAACCAAAATTTAATGATGCACAAAGACTGAACCAGATTTAATCAGCTTTAGCGGAGTCCACTTAACCAGAACAACCCTGAAGCAGGTAGAAGCAGATGTGACAGACAGACCAACAGACGCAGCGATGAACCTACTTTTGTGGCTACTCGTCTCAACACACAGAACCTGAGCCTACATGGAGATCCCCTATGGGTCCTGATCACGTTTCGAGACTGTGGATTTTGAGAGTAGTCTTCAAAAAAATATGCCCATCCTGGCCAAATTTGTGAGAGGTGGCAGAGGGCGGTTTAATTGCCCCCCTTTCCCCCCCACTGTCTGGAAGAGTACCATTATTATTTAAATGCTGAATAGATTAAAAAAACTTTTTTTTTCCCTTGAAGGTTTTAAGTAAAATTTGAAAAAAATTTTTTTAAACGTGCCCGTTGTTCCGACTAAACAAAATGACCCTCCCCTCTTTGCAAATTTAAAAAAAAAATTTAAAGGTCTGTTGAAATTCCAAAAAAATGCTGGTCTATACCACTTGAAGTGGAAATATTTCAACTAGGCAATCTTAAAACCGTAAATGAAATATTGCATACAACTTTAAGGCGCAGATAATTATATTCTTAGTGTTTAGGGGAAAAAAAGATAGAACAATATGTGCTGTTAAGGTATGATTATTAAGGATTGGCTAATTAGGTTGCAAGTCTGTTGACACATGTGGTCATTATGCTACATGTAACTGGTTCAACCCAGTCATGAATACTTTAATCCCCAAAACTGACTAAAAAAAACTTTTGTGCATATACACTGACACATACAACTCTGTGTTTTAAACCCTTTATAATTGTTTAATGTCAGCATATACAAATAGGTATGTATGTGGTGTGTCCCCCCCCTTTAATTGTGGTTACGGGGGGTCGAGACCGTTTTGACCCCTGTGTTTTATATATATATGTGTGTATATAGTATATGTGTGTGTGTGTGTGTGTGTGTTTTGGGCCCTTACCTTTTGTGGTTGCGGGGGGTTGAGTCATGGCTCCTCCCTGCCTCTTCCTTTTGGGTTCTAGGTCCTCTCCCCCCCTGCTCCGAGCTTTATCATACCTTGTCTTAAAACTATGTAAGGTTCCTGCCTCCACTACATCACTTGCCAGACTATTCCATTTCCCTGACAACTCTGACAAAAGAAATATTTCCTAACACCCCTTTGAATCATACGAGTCTTCAACTTTCAATTGTGACCCCTATTTTCCCTGTGTCCCATCGGGGGAACATACTGTCTCTGCCCACCTTGTCAATTCCTGCAGTATTTTGTATGTCGTTATCATGTCTCTCCTAACCACCGTCCTCCAGTGTCGCCGGGGCCCTTTTCCCCTTAAACCCTTTTCTTTGTAGGACTTTCCCCCTTTGCTCTGGAACTAGTCTTTTTTAAAACCCTTTTTCAATTTCTCAAATTTTTTTGACTTTTTTGACCAGGTGTAGTTCCAAACTGGTGCTGCATACTCCAGTATGGGCGACGACACAGTGTACAGTCTTGAACAATTCCTTACTGAGGTATCGGAACGCCATTCTCAGGTTTGCCAGGTGCCCATATGCTGCAGCAGTTATCGGGTTGGTTTGGCCCTCAGGAGAGGGCTGGGTTTATTATACTCACCCCAAGACCCTTTTTTCTTGAGTGAGGTTTGCAGTCTCCCCCCCCAGCCTATACTCTTTTTTGCGGTCTTTTTTTCCCCTTTCCCCCGATCTTCATGGCTTTGCATTTGGGGGTTAAATTGGGGGCCATTTGGGGGCCAGTCTTCTAGCCTGCCCCAAATCTCTTTGCAGTCCTGCCTGGTCCTCATCCAATTTAATTCTCATTAACTTCACATCATCTGCAAACAATGACAATTTTTTAGTCTTCCTTTCCCCATGCCCTTTACATATATCAAAAAAAGGACTGGTCCCAGGACACCCCCGGGGAAAAATGCTTGTCACAGGAAGCCCACCTTTCCCATACTTTTTTTACGTACCCTGACTATTTTATTCCCAGGGATTTCCATCCATTGTGTGGGATCACTCACCTAAATAATTCAGGGGCGACATGTTCCCCGGCCCCAGGTGGTGGTGAGTGTGTGTTGTACCCAATTTAAACCTTACTCCTTTAAAAATAAAAAATTTAAATTTTTCCAAATATTTTTCAAGGTTAGATAGAATAGACTAGTTTCTCTATGTTAGAAATTCTATTACCACGCATTAGAAGCTGAAAATTAATATTTTTTTTTTTGCCTCTGGGCTGCCTTTTTTTTTTTTCTCCTTGTCTTTATTTATATAATTTTGGGTAATGTTTTATGAAGATTAAAACCCTGTTTGGGCTACATGGCAACCACTACCCGTCATGATTTCCCCAAAGTACTGACACACTCATGCAGACGTACATGCTTCAGCCCGGGGACACACCCAAACATATATATAAGCATTTTTTCACACACACACATAAGCATTCCCCCCACACATATAAGCGTTCCCCCCACACACACATATAAGCGTTTACACACACATATAAGCGTCACACACACACATATAAGCATTACACACACACACACACAAAATATAAGCGTTCACACACACACACACACACACATACTGTATAAAATTCACACACACACATATAAGAACACACACATATAAGTGTTCACACATAAGGTAACCATTGCAGTGATGTATAACCCACCACAGAACTGCAGGAGGCCAAGAGAGGAATATGAAGAGAGCAACAGAGCAATGGTGGACACTGGCTGAGGTGGGGAAAAAATGCTCACTGAAAACAGAGCAAAATTACTGGTTATGGGGGGACTTCAACCACAGGTAGATCGGGGTTGGAAAAAACTGGAGCCACATGGGGGTCCAGAAAATGGAGAGCCAAGATGATGGATGTGGTACTGGAAAACCTTATGCACCAACATGTCAGGAAATACCAGAGAGAGAGAGGGGGGGATGAACCAGCAAGGCTGGGGGTCGTGTTCACTCTGAGCAGCTCAGACATTGAGGACATCACAAAGAGAGGCCCCTGGGAGCCAGTGACCAAAGGTCCTGAGCTTTGAGTACAAATAGAGTTACAAGTGGAGAGGGCAACAGGAGTTGGGAAAGGGGGAAAAAAAAAACTATAAAAAAAGGGGGCTACACAGGTATGAGGAACTTCCTGCAGGAGGTTCAGTGGGACAGAGACATGGAAGGAAAGTCAGTAAAAAGAAAAGATGGAATACGAAAAAACAAAATGCAAGGAAGGGGGGAAAGGTTTTTTCCCCAAAGGGGAACAGAAATAATAGAAGCCCCGAAGAGCCCTTGGTTTACCCAAAAGGGGAGGGAGGCAAAGACAATCCCTAGAGAAGGGAAAAAAGTACAAAAGGCAAAGGACCCAGGAAAATAAGATTAGCGGAGCCAAAAACGAGTATGCCCAGCGACAGTACAAAAAATGACATAGCACGAAAGTCAAATCTGACCTGAAACTGCTGTATAGTCACATTGGGAGGAAGACAAAGCAAAAAAGGGTGATCAGGCTGAGGAAAGAAGGTGGGGAACTCTGAAACGATCAAGAGGTATGTGGGGAGCTCAATATGAGATTTAAGGATATTTACAGTGGGGCAGGAAGGACCTGGGAAGACAGTACAAAGTGGGACACCAACAAGGAATATACCAAGTGTTGGATGAAAACCAACAACTGGGAGGGGGGAAGATGCTCAGTGACCTTGATACCTCAAAGGCGAGGGGACTGGACATCTCCCGGGGGTCCTTAGAGGGAAGGAGATGCTGTGTGTGCCACTAACCATAATATTCAACACATCCCTTGAAACTGGGCAGCTACCTGAGGTATGGAAGAAGGAAAATGTAGTTCCCTTTTTTAAAAAAGGAAACAGAAATGAGGCATTAAACGATAGAGCAGTGTCACTTACGTGTATATGCAAAGTCATGGAGAAGATTATCAGGAGGAGAATGGTGGAGCACCTGGAACGGCACAAGATTATAAACACAACCAGCATAGATTAGGGAAAGTAAATCTAGTGTCACAAACCTTCGGGAGTTCTATGACAAGGTAACAGAAGTAAGACATGAGAGAGGGGTGGGTTGATTGCATTTTTTTGGGACTGAGGAAGGCCTTCGACACAGTACCTCACAAGAGATTAGTGCAAAAGTTAAGAGACGGCTGGTAAAAAGAAGGGGACTGAAAGGGATCAGAGAATACCTAACAGGAGGAAACAACGGGTCATGGTACATGATGAGGTATCCGTGGGCCCTGTGACGAGCGGGGTCCCACAGGGGGCAGTCCTAGGACCAGTGTATTTTGGTATAGGAATGACATGGGGCGGGATAGACTTAGAAGTGTCCCCACAGATGATGTAATTAATGAGGGGAATTAAATGATGAGGATCAGGGAAAACAAAAAAATGGACATCTGGGCACCTGGTCCAGCAACCTTCTCAAATTTAACCCTGCCAAATGCCAAGTCATGAAGATCGAGGGAAAGGGGAAAAAAACCACAGACAGAGTATAGGCTAGGGGGCCAAAAACTGCAAACCTCGCCAAGGAGAAAGATCTTGGGGGGAGTATAACACCAACACGTCTCCGGGAACCCTCAACCGGATAACTGCTGCAGCATATGGACGACTGGCAAACCTGAGAAAGCCCGATACCTTAGTAAGGATCGTTCAAGGCACTGTACACCATGACGCAGGCCCATACTAAGTATGCAGCACCAGTTTGAACCCATACCTGGTCACACGTCAAGAAGTTGGGGGAAAGTGCAACGGGAAAAAGGTTGTCCTACAAAGAAAGGTTAAAGGGGAAAACGGGCCCAACCTGGGGGACAGGAGTTTGGGGAAAACATGTTCCATACAAAATACTGTGTGGAAAGCAAGGTAGTGATACGGAACCAAAGGGGGCACAAAAAAAGGGGTACAATTGGAAGTTGAACACTCAGATGAGTCAAAGGGGTGTTAGGAAGTATTTTTCAGCCATAGAGTAGTCAGGAAGTGGGAATATCTACAAGAGATGTAGGGGGAGGCAGGAACCATACATAGCTTTAAGCAGGGATGAAAAGCTCATGGAGCAGGGGAGAGGGACCCAGGCGATCAGTGAAGAGGGGCCATGAGCTGAGTCTCACCCTGCAACCAAATTGGTGACTACACACACACACACACACACACACACGAAATTTCACACACACACACACAAAAATACGAAAAGCGTACACACACACACACACAAAATACGTAAAAGCGTTCACACAAAATACGTATGGCCCCCCTGGGCTCACACACATACCGATAAGCGTTCACACACACATACGTTTTTTTGGGTCACACACACTTTAAACGTATAAGCGTTCACACACACATACGTAAAAGCGTTCACCCACATACGATAAGCTTTCACACACACATAGATAAGCGTTCACACACACATACGTAAGCTTCCACACACATACGTATAAGCGTTACACACACATACGTAAAGCCACACACACATCGTATAAGCGTTCACACACACATACGTATAAGCGTTCACACAAAATACGTATAAGCGTTCACACACACATACTATAAGCTTCCCACACACATACGTAAAAGCGTTCACACACACATACGTAAAAGCTCCCACACACATCGTATGCTTTCCCCACACAACGTAAAAGCGTTCACACACACATACGTATGCGTTCACACACATACGTAAAAGCGTTAAACACATAGTATGCGTTCACACACACATACGTATGCTTTCACACACACAAGATAAGCGTTCACACACACAACATAAGCGTTACACACATACGTAAAAGCGTTCACACAAAATACGATGGTTCACACCCCTACGTATAAGCGTTCACACAAAATACTAAAAGCTTACAAAAACGAAAAGCTCACACACACATACGATAAGCTTCACACACAAAATCGTATGCTTTCACACACACATACGTGCGTTCACAAAATACGATAAGCGTTCACACACACATACGTAAAAGCTTCCACACACATACGTATGCTTCCACACACATACGTATGCTTTCACACACACATACGTAAAAGCGTTCACACAAACATACGTATAAGCGTTCACACAAAATGTTTAAGCGTCACACACACATACGTAAAAGCGTTCACAAAAAAAACATACGTATAGGTTCACACACACACACACGATGCGTTCACACACACACGTATAAGCATTCCACACACACACACACGTATGCGTTCACACACACCCCCCGTAAAAAGGCCCCAAACACACACATATAAGCTTCCACACACATAAAACGTCACACACATATAAAGGGTTCACACACATATAAGCGTTCACACAAAGGGTTCACACACACACATATGCGTTCACACAAAGGCACACACACACATAAAAGCGTTCACACACACAAAGCGTTCATACACCCCTAAGCTTTCAAACACACACATATAAGCATTCACACACAAAATATAACATTCACACAAAATAAGCATTCACACACACAAAACGTTCACACACACACATATAAGCTTTCACACACACACATATAAAATTCACACAAAAATAAAAGCGTTCCAACACACACATATGCGTCACACACACACATAAAAGCGCTCACACACACAAAGGCTCACACACAAAATATATAAGCGTTCACACACACATATAAGCTCCACACACACACACATGGCCACACACACACAACATTCACACACACAAAAATATAAGCGTTCACACACACACACAAAGCATTCACACACACACACACATGATTACACATATACATAAGTGTTCACACATACACACATAAGCACACACAAAAACACATGAATGTTTTATGAACTTAAAAGGCTTATATGTAAAAATGTCTTTACAAAAAATTTAAAAAATTTTTTTTAAATTAATATGTTTTATATATATTTATATATATATATATATAATATAATAATATATATATATATATATATATATATATATATATATATATATAATATTAATATAAATATAATTTTATATATTTTAATTAATTTATTTTAAAAATATTAAAAATAATAAATGATACATAATAAAAAACTAATAATCCTTTTTAAAAATTCCAATGAAAAAAT
>WNWK01054105.1:0-11663 GCA_009830355.1 Cherax destructor | reverse complement strand
AACGTTGAGGGACACCGTTTCCCCCTTTTGGGGTTTTCCTCCTCTTTTTCATCTCCCCCCTTTCCTTAAAGCGCCCCACCCCTTTCCTTTGATTACGATTTTCATCCCTCCACATGGACTTTTCAAAACCTTTAGTCCATAGTTTCCTCTTTTTTGTTTTATCTTTCTCCCAAATTCATGGTTTTTAGGGGAATACCCAAGGCCCAAAAACCAGGAACTTCGGGTGTTTTCCCAGTTTTCCCTTTTGGGTCTGTTGAAAGAACCAAAAAATCCACGTTATCGGGCCCCTTTTTTCAGGCTATGATTTGTTATATTAAATGGATCCTTTTCCAAAGGGGCCTTTAAAAAAAGTGCTTTTTCTTAGCACGTTTCCACCCCGTCAGCTCTATGTTCCTTCTTCCAATTACACCGCAGTCCGATCCACTTAAAATAAGTGGTATACACCTGTTCTTTAATTTTCCCCCCTTCCCGGGGCATTTCATCCCAGATGTTGTTTTTTTCTGGTTTCTTCCTTCCCGCCACCCCTTTTTTATTTAGCGATTTTAACACACCTTTTTCCCGGGGGAGGGTCGCACTGTGACCCCGTAAAGCCCATTGGGGGCCATTTTTTTTTCTCTCCCCCCATGTTTTAAATAGGGGTACTCCTACCCATTTTGATCCTAACTCATTCTTTTTCCTGTATCGATCTCTCCTTTCTCTTTTCCCAAAACCGGCTTCACCTTCTTTTTCCCCCGGGACTTCATGAATTGTCTTTTCCCCAATCACCCTTTGTTTTCTTTTTCCCATCCTCGTTGCCCACCTGGAAATTTTGACGGGGAAATGGGACCTTTACGCACATCTTACTGCCTTTCATGGGGTTTCCCTTTCCCGTCCTCCATTGATGGGGTTTTTACATCTTTTTTTCGCCCCCCATCTTCACAGCGGCTTCAATTCTTTCCCCAAACCTCGGGGGCATTCTCAAAGGGGCCCTGGTTTTTGGGCTCCCGCTTGTGCTCGGGAGTTTTGAAACGGTGGGGGGGCAGGTATCCCTATAACAGAACCAAGGAGACTCCTTTATTTAAGCGAAGGAACTTTGTCCCTTTTCTGTGCGCCCCTTCTGGCGGGTTACTTTTTATGGCACTTCCGGGGTTCCTTTGAGGCAGTCTGGAAGAAAGGGGAATTTGGGTAAACTTCCCGACCCGGCTCCTGTTCTTCAGGTTGGGGTCGATATAACACCCTTTTCCGTTGCCACTGAAAATTTGGGAATCATCTGGTCCCAAATTTTTCTCAGGGCTCCATCTATGCCCTCGTTCCTTTCTTCTAAGTCTGCCAGCGAGTTAAAGCCCTTAGATTTTTCTTCTCTTAGAGAAGAATCTTATAATGTGCCTTTTACCCTTCAAGAACTGGAGCAACACACTCTGCTTGCCGATCATCGGCAGCTGGGCCAGACGGCATACATATTCGTATGCTACAGCATTTACATCAGTCTGCTCTTACTGTCCTCTTACGACTCTATAATCTTATATGGTCGCAAGGAGTTCTTCCCAGCTGTGGAAGTCTGCTATTCTCCTTTTCGCAAACCGGGTACTACGGGACGTGATACCTCCCACTACTGTCCCATCGCTCTTACCAGTGCAGTTTGCAAGATGATGGAACGTCTGTTTATAGATGTTTGATGTGGTATTTAGAGACGAACAATAGTCTCTCCCTAGTCAATATGGCTTTCGTAAAGGCCGTTCTGCCATTGACCCCTTACTGCGCTTGGATACGTATATTCATAATGCCTTTGCTAATAACCACTCGGTTATCGCCATTTTTCGACCTTGAGAAGGCTTATGATACAACTTGAGATATAATATCTTGGCCCAGGTCCACTCCTTAGGCCTCCGAGGCAACCTACCATTCTTCCTTAAGGCCTTCTTAACTGACAGACATTTCCGTGTCCGGGTTAGTAATGAGCTTTCCCGGAATTTGTCCAAGCTGAAGGTGTCCCCAGGGTTGTGTTCTGAGCACAACACTCTTTCTCCTTGCTATAAATAATCTGGCATCTGTTCTCCTATCCAATATTTGGTCATCGCTCTATGTGGATGACTTTGCTATAGCTTGTGCAGGTGCTGACTGTCACCTCATTGCAGTTTCCCTCAGCATGCCATCAACCGGGTTTCTGATTAGCCACCATCACGGGTTTAAATTTTCTAGTGGCAAAACTCATCAAATTACGTTTACTAGGCATTCAGTGGTCTTTGATCATCCATTGTACCTATACGGCTCACGTATTCCAGAACGTGATACAGTCAGGTTTCTCGCCTCCTGTTTGACCGTCGATTGTCCTGGAAACCTCATATTACCTCTCTTAAGGCAACTTGTCACAGCCCTGAACCTCCTTAAAACCCTTGCACATCTTTCATGGGGGCTGATGTAGAACTCTCCTTCTCTACATTCAGCCCTAATTTTATCAAAACTCGATTATGGTGACCAGATAAATTTGGGGCCTCCCTGCTACTCTTTCCATCCTTAATCCCATCCATCACCAGGATTACACTTATGCTTGGTGCATTTCGTTCTTCCCGGTTGAGAGCCTCTATGTAGAAGCGAACATTCCATCCTTGTCCGATCGTCGTGATGCACATGCATTCGCTATTATGTTCGCTCTCATGACCTCCGCAATCCTTCCATGTATAGGATTGTTACAGATGTTAGTAGACGCTCTTTATTTGTTCGTCGCCCTGCTTCGTCCCTTTTCTCTTCATCTACATTCACTCCTGCTTCCCTTCAGCTACCACCTCTATATGTTCATGTGACATCTCCCTTTCCCTACCCCTTGGGAAGTTCCTGCTTCCGTGTCTGTTCTATTCCTCTACCTTGCGCAAAGCCCGCCTACCTATGCGGCTTCTCGCTCTTTTTCTAGACCACTTCCGTTCTCATTCCCATGCCATCGCAGTGTACACCGATGGTTCAAAGTCATCTGACGGTGTCGGATTCGCAGCAGTGTTTCCGGACAGCATCATGCGAGGGCATCTATTACCCTCGGCTAGCATATTTATGGCTGAATTGTATGCCATTCTTGTGGCACTTATCCGTATTGCATCTATGCCTGTATCACCATTTTTGGCCGTTTGAGACTCCTTAGTGCTTTACAGGCTATCCGTAAATTGAATTGATACACCTCACCCCTAGTTCTTCGTATCCAACTTTGGTTACGCCATATCTCTGGCAAGCACAAAGATACTGTTTTTGTTGGGTCCCTGGTCATGTTGACGTACAGGGCAATGAACAGGCAGACACTGCTGCGCAGTCAGCAGTACATGACTTTCCAGTTTCATATTGAGGTGTTCCTTTTACGGACTATTTTGCGGTCATTGCTACCCATCTTCGCACCCGTTGGCAACAATGCTGGTCTGACCTGATAAATATCAAACTTCATTCTAATTAACCGAGTATAGGTTTCTAGCCTTCTTGTCACCAATGTCGAGGTTGGGAGACTACACTCTCCCGTCTTCGCATTGGCTACACTCGTCTTACGCACGGGTATCTCATGGAGAGGCTCCCTGCCCCTCTCTGTGAGCATTGTCAGGTTCCAGTGTCTGTTCGACATTTTCTGTTGGACTGTCCACTTTATCAATGAGCACGCAGAATTTACCTCCAACGTGTCTTCGCTCTGCGGCCCTTTCTTTACCTTCCCTTCTTGCTGATGAACCCTCCTTTAATCCTGACTCTCTCGTTGACTTTTTGACAGAAACTGACTTACTACACAAACTCTGAAGATTATACCTCTAGCACCTCCCTCAGTCCCTTCTACCTCGATCTCTTGCTACCCTCTATCCCTGCACTATCCACTGTCCTGCTGCACTCCATACCCTACTAATCATCCATCTCCCGCTTACAATCTATTCTCCCTGCATCCTGTCCTGCCCTGCCATGCTGTATGACCCTTGTGGTTTGGCGCTTCTTTTGATTATAATAATAATAATATTGAGCCTACCAGTGTGTCATTTCGTTAAGAGTGAATTGATGACAATGGTGTGACATCTCGTTTGTCATGCCACCGAAATGCCATGATGTCAATGGCAGCAAACACCTGCAGCTCACCTCTACGAGTGCCTGCATTGAACCTAGGCATATGCTTACGAATTCCACGCACTGTACCGCACACATCTGTCAAGTTCACTCGCAAAAAATCACTGAGGGAGGAGCTTGTGTACCAGTTATCAGTATATAATATATGCCCCTTACCAAGATATGGTTCCATCATTGTTCTAACCACATCACCAGAGATACCCAATAAATTCCTGGTATCTTGCAATGTATAACTTCCAGTGAACACAATAATATCCAATACACTGTAGCAATCACAAAGCACAAACAGCTTTATACCAAAGCGTTTCCTCTTGCTTGGTATATACTGCTTGAACGACAGTCTACCTTTGAACAGAATTAATGACTCATCAATAACAAGCTTCCTGAATGGATAAAAATATATATTGAATTTCTCTTTCAGATTCAGAAACACATTCCTAATCTTATATAACCTGTCGTTTCTGTCAGGCCTGGTTTTGTCTGAGAAATGTAACATACGTAACAGTAGCACAAATCGATTCACTGATATTATATCACTGAAACCTGGTGTTGCAATCAGGTGGTCTGTCGACCAGTATGATTTGACACGGTGCTTATACACATGTGGCATAAGCATTATTGTGGCAAAGAAAAGATACATCTCAGCCACAGTTGTCTCTTTCCACTTGTGGAGGCGTGATTTTGGTGAAAGTATTTTGTTTGCCATGGTGTACTTGTAGTATGTGTTGCTTTCCCTGACAATAATTTCCATGAGGGGTTCGTCAAAAAATAACTCGAAACATTCCAGTTCAGTGGCATTGTTTCCAAGTGTACATGATGGGCGTATTCCACTTTGACTTTCATCAAACTGATGGGATTGGGAATAAAATTGTCAGCTTCCTGCCAATCCCAGGTGAGGTCTGCTGGTGGGTACTGGATATTGACAGGTGGTTGTGGTTGTGCAGGTTGGTGTGGTGGGTGGGTAGGTGAGGGTTGCCTTTGTTGTAGGTCGGGTGAGTCAGCGGCGTGGATGGCAGCATGGCTCACTGCTGGTGCCTCGTGCCTGCACCACCACTAGCACCACCACCACCACCAGATGCATGCACATTTCCCATCCCAATTGCAACACTATCATCTTCATTTTCACTATCTGTGCCTGTTGTATGCCCACGGGATGTACTCCGAGATGTACTCCTTCCCCTTGGAACAGCATATGGCACGCTCCCAGAGGGCATATACCGTCGTATATACTGACTCTTCACTGGAGAATATTCCGCTCCACTCTCGCCACTGGAACTGTTTTGAAGAGCTTGGAGTTCATATTCACTATCACTATCATCACCATTGCTCACATCAGAGTCCGGGATATGGGTAAAGAAGAGTTTCCTCCTTCATTCTGGTACAATTGAACGTGAACAAGACGCCACAGCACCAGAGGTGGAAGGCTGAGGGTCAACTGGGTTTTCCTCAATATTACCGGTATTATGGTCACTAGTTTCGGTCACAACCTCTCAAACCTTTGAAACTCATCATCACTGACACTCCCATCGGTGTTAGAACTGTCACTGGGGAACAAAAGTGTTCCAATTCGCCGAGGAGTGAGGAGTTTCTTACAGCGAGGCATGGTGAACAAGGTGTATTAACATGGCATTCCCACAATGCACCACTGGGTCCCCGATTTTTTCCTACTGTGCACTGACCACGCAGACCCATTCTCTCACCACTAGGCCTACCAGCTATTTCCCACTTAATTTGAAGGCGCTAGAATTTATGCGTACCAGTATGTGGAAAACCCCAGTGCGTAAGCCGTACTAGTACGACCGAAACCCCGAAAGGGTTAAATGATACACACAGCATCTAATTTCCAAATAACTATCCAGCTTAGAATAGCAAGTAATGCTTCCAAGCAGTGCTTCTAAAATACAGCCAACACCTTGGTATATGTGAACAAGAATGGGATAGCATCATAGACTATCAAATACTTATTGGTGCACACTCAAGGTCCACATAATACAACAAAACATTAATTGCTGTGGTTATTATTATTATTATTATAATCAAATAGAAGTGCTAAACCACAGGGGTCATACAGCACTGCAGGTTATTGCAGGATGCAGGAGAATGGGTTATAATAGGGAGATGGATGATTAGTAGGGTATGGAGTGCAGCAGGACAGTGGATAGTGCAGGGATAGAGGGTAGTAGAGATCGAGGTAGAAGGTACTGAGGGAGGTGCTAGAGGTATAATCTTCAGAGTTTGTGTAGTAAGTCAGTTTCTGTCAAAAAGTCAACGAGAGAGTCAGGATTAAAGGAGGGTCCATCAGCAAGAAGGGAAAGTAAAGAAAAGGCCGCAGAGCGAAGACGTCGTTGGAGGTAAATTCTGCGTGCTCGTTGATAGAGTGGGCAGTCCAACAGAATATGTCGAACAGACACTGGAACCTGACAATGCTCACAGAGAGGGGCAGGGATCCTCTTCATGAGATACCTTGAGTAAGACGAGTGTGGTCGATGCGAAGACGGGAGAGTAGTCTCCCAACCCCGACATTGGTGACAAGAAGAAGGCCAGAAACCTATAATCGGTTTAATAGAATGAAGTTTGTTATTTAGCAGGTCAGACCAGCGTTGTTGCCAACGGTGCGAAGGTGGGTAGCAATGACCGCAAAATAGTCCGTGAAAGGAACACCACTATATGAAACTGGAAGGTCATGTACTGATGACCGCGCAGCAGTGTCTGCCTGTTCATTGCCCTGTACGTCAACATGACCAGGGACCCAACAAAAAACAATATCTTTGTGTTTGCTAAAGATAAGGCGTAACCAAAGTTGGATACGAAGAACTAGGGGGTGAGTTAGTTTGATATCTATATTATGCACCCCATACCCATCCTGTGGGCGGTAGTCAAAAGATTACAGAGGTACATAATGGGTCCAGGGACTGGACCCCAAAGTTTTGATAGCTGAACAAGTTACAAAAGTAATGAACTCAAAAGTTACAAACGTAATGAACTCACAAGTTTACAAAGGTAATGAACTCACAACCTACAAAGGTAATGAACTCACAAGCTACAAAGGTAATGAACTCACAAGCTACAAAGGTAATGAATCATGCAAGTAAATTTACTTACTTACGTTTATACATGGTTACAATCATGAACAAATTATAAAGTAATGAGCAATTCACTAGTCTACACCCGGTCACAACTGTAATGAGTTCTTGGTGCAAGTTTTAATTGTTGGGTCACACTCACAAACACACACACACACACACAAACCTAAGGGAGTTCTACGACAGGGTGACAGCAGTAAGACAAGAGAGAGAGGGGTGGGTAGATTGCATATTCCTGGACTGTAAGAAGGCGTTTGACACAGTTCCACACAAGAGATTAGTGCAGAAGCTGGAGGACCAGGCAGGGATAACAGGGAAGGCACTACAATGGATCAGGGAATATCTGTCAGGAAGACAGCAGCGAGTCATGGTATGTGGCGAGATGTCAGAGTGGGCGCCGGTGACGAGTGGGGTTCCACAGGGGTCGGTCCTGGGACCGGTGCCGTTTCTGGTATGCACGCATCAATAACTAGGCCTCTACCCTTCAGACAGAACTGTTTGCCATACTCCTTGCACTCAAATGCGTCCATGTATCTAAAGTTAACTCTCTAATTGTAACTGATTCTCTGTCATCCATAAATGCTCTCAACTCATCAAGTATAACTTGTAGCATGCTCGTGTCAGAAGCCAGGCACAGGTATGGTAGGATTCTGGATAGTAGAGTCAGAGTGCACATGCTGTGGATTCCATCTCACATTGGTCTTCAGATGCATGATAGAACTGATAAATTGGCTAAGTTTTATGCTTTCAAAGAGGGGATAGATTACAATCTTGGCTTGTCAGTTAGCAGTTTGAGAACAATAATACGAAAAGAACTTCAACTGAATTTTATTGACTTAAGACTCAGGGAGATTGACACCAGTCAGTCCATCTATCATCACTCTATCATGCAGGAGGAGCCACATGTCTATGGTGCATCCAACAAAATAAGCAGACTCTTGGATGTCACTACCGCCCGCCTCCGACTGGGTTACAAGTATCTTTTGCAGGTTAAATCACCACCACCAGATGTAGACCAAACAAGATGTAAACTTTGCCAGTTGGATTATTGTCACACCCTGCGTCATTATGTACTGGAGTGCGATAAAATTAATGAATTCAGAGACTACTCACTCAGAAATGTTCAAGATATGTCAAAGTATTTTATCCACAGTGGTATATTACAGACCATTCTGGAAAAATACCCTGACTTTGCTCCCTGTAAATAAAGCATTGACACGTGTGTGTGTGTGTGTGTATGTATATATGTGTGTATGTGTGTATGTATATACATGTATGTGTGTGTATGTGTGTGTGTGTATATGTATGTGTATATGTATATGTGTGTGTGTGTGACCCAACAATTAAAATTTGCACCAATAACTCATTACAGTTGTGGCTGGGTGTAGACTAATTGATTGCTCATTGCTTTATAATTTGTTCATGATGAGTGCAACCATGTACAGACGTAAGTAAATTTACTTACATGATTCATTACCTTGTAACTAGTGAATTCATTACCATTGTACCTTGTTCAGCTATCAAAACTTTGGGGCCCAGTCTCTGGACCCTATATATACCTATGTAATCTGCAAATACCTTTGTAACTTGTCATGATTGTGACCATCTGAGTTCATTACCTTTGTAACTTGCTCAGCTATCAAACTTTGAGGTCCAGTCCCTGGACCCATTATGTACCTCTGTAATCTTTTGACTACCGCCCACAGGATGGGTATGGGGTGCATAATAAAGATATCAAACTAACTGTGAACGACATGACGGAAGGAATAAACTCTGAAGTGTCCCTGTTTGCAGATGATGTGAAGTTGATGAGAAGAATTCAATCGGACTAGGACCAGGCAGAACTACAAAGGGATCTGGACAGGCTGCAAGCCTGGTCCAGCAATTGGCTCCTGGAGTTCAACCCCCACCAAGTGCAAAGTCGTGAAAATTGGGGAAGGGCAAAGAAGACCGCAGACGGAGTACAGTCTAGGGGGCCAGAGACTACAAACCTCAATCATCAGCCAAATAACTGCTGCAGCATATGGGCGCCTAGCTAACCTAAGAACAGCATTCCGACATCTTAATAAAGAATCGTTCAGGACCCTGTACACTGTGTACGTTAGGCCCATACTGGAGTATGCAGCACCAGTTTGGAACCCAACTAACCAAGCACGTAAAGAAGCGCCTAGGACAAAATGGTAACTAACACACATACATACATACACACACACACGTGGCAATGCTTTATTTACAGGGAGCAAAGTCAGGGTATTTTTCCAGAATGGTCTGTAATATACCACTGTGGATAAAATACTTTGACATATCTTGAACATTTCTGAGTGAGTTGTCTCTGAATTCATTAATTTTATCGCACTTCAGTACATAATGACGCAGGGTGTGACAATAATCCAACTGGCAAAGTTTACATTTTGTTTGGTCTACATCTGGTGGTGGTGATTTAACCTGCCAAAGATACTTGTAACCCAGCCGGAGGCGGGCGGCAGTGACATCCAAGAGCCTGCTTATTTTGTTGGATGCACCATAGACATGTGGCTCCTCCTGCATGATATAATGATGATAGATGGACTGACTGGTGTCAATCTCCTGAGTCTTAAGTCAATAAAATTCAGTTGAAGTTCTTTTCGTATTATTGTTCTCAAACTGCTAACTGACAAGCCAAGATTGTAATCTACCCCCTCTTTGAAAGCATAAAACTTAGCCAATTTATCAGTTCTATCACTGTATAACCCTTGTGGTTTAGCGCTTCTTTTGATTATAATAATAATATCATGCATCTGAAGGCCAATGTGAGATGGAATCCACAGCATGTGCACTCTGACTCTACTATCCACAATCCTACCATACCTGTGTCTAGCTTCTGACACAAGCATGCTACAAGTTATACTTGATGAGTTGAGAGCATTTATGGATGACAGAGAATCAGTTACAATTAGAGAATCAATCTTAGATACATGGACGCATTTGAGAGCAAGGAGTATGGCAAACAGTTCTGTCTGAAGGGTAGAGGCCCAGATATTGATGCGTGCTCCAATTTCTTTAAGAGAGCCATCACTCTGTATGACAACAGCAGCACTACCAGCTGCACCAGTGGATTGGTGAACAGAACCATCAACGTAAATAATTTGTGAGAGAGTGTGCTGTTTGGCTAAATTATCAATACAGCTTAAGACATTATGTTTTGCTTCAAGGCGAAGCTTTGGTTGTGATTTAAGAAGTAGTTTGGGGGGAAATGGAGGGATGGTAGTTTGGAATGGGGTAATATTCCATGGAGCGGAGCTGTATAACACCTGTGGTTTAGCGCTTCTATTTGATTATAATAATAATCCATGGAGCGGAGAAGTGCCGCTGTTGCCTTACTTGCCACAGATCATGTATTTGATTCATGCGGAGGTCGGTTCCAGTTTTTTCGATCCATCTGGAGGGATGTTCACCAGTGCTGAAGAAAGTTTGGAGGGCTTCTGTGCAGGGGTTTGAATGGGCTTGCCTGAGCATATTACCCCAATTAGGATATTTATTTCAGTAACACGATCTCTGATGCTTGGAATATCAAGTTCTTTCTGCATATTTAAAATTTTGGCAGTACGAGGGCATCCTAAAATGATCCTCATTGCTTCGTTCTGCAGTTTTCCAGCCCTCCAAGCTTCCAGTCAGACACAAGAGCAAGTAGTGGCGCAGCATAATCAACCAATGATCTAATATAAGCAAGATACATCATTTTCACAATTTTAACATTAGCACCATACCTGGGGTGAAACCCTGCCACAACTCTAAGTGCTCTCAGCCTTTCTTTGTATTGACGCCACAGACTCCGAAGTGCTCCACTCACCCTTTACCCCTTATCAATTCTATGATTCACCTCATCCTTCATAGACCCATCTGTTGACATGTCCACTCCCAAATATCTGAATACATTCACCTCCTCCATACTCTCTCCCTCCAATCTGATATCCAATCTTTCGTCACCTAATCTTTTTGTTATCCTCATCACCTTACTCTTTCCTATATTCACTTTCAATTTTCTTCTTTTACACACCCTACCAAATTCATCCACCAACCTCTGCAACTTCTCTTCAGAATCTTCCAAAATCACAGTGTCATCAGCAAAAAGCAACTGTGACAACTCCCACTTTGTATTTGATTCTTTATTACCTGGAGTTTACCTGGAGAGAATTCCAGGGGTCAACGCCCCTGCGGCCCGGTCTGTTGGACCAGAGCCTGATCAACCAGGCTGTTACTGCTGGCCGCACGCAGTCCAACGTACGAACCACAGCCTGGCTGGTCAGGTACCGACTTTAGGTGCCTGTCCAGTGCCTGCTTGAAGACAGCCAGGGGTTTGTTGGTAATCCCCCTGATGTATGCTGGGAGGCAGTTGAACAATCTTGGGCCCCTGACACTTATTGTCTTGTCCCTCAACGTGCTAGTGGCACCCCTGCTCTTCATTGGGGGGACGTTACATCGCCTGCCGAATCTTTTGCTTTCGTAGAGAGTGATTCTCGTGTGCAAGTTTGGTACTAATCCCTC
>WNWK01054104.1:2500-11663 GCA_009830355.1 Cherax destructor | reverse complement strand
TCTATGCCTGAGTCACCATTTGTGGTCGTTTCAGACTCCCTTAGTGCTTACAGGCTATCCGTAAAATTGATACACCTCACCCCTAGTTCTTCGTATCCACCTTTGGTTACGCCGTATCTTTAGCAAGCATAAAGATATTGTTTTTTGTTGGGTCCCTGGTCATGTTGACGTACAGGGCAATGAACAGGCAGACACTGCTGCGCGGTCAGCAGTACATGACCTTCCAGTTTCATATAGAGGTGTTCCTTTCACGGACTATTTTGCGGTCATTGCTACCCACCTTCGCACCCGTTGGCAACAACGCTGGTCTGACCTGCTGAATAACAAACTTCATTCTATTAAACCGGTTATAGGTTTCTGGCCTTCTTCTTGTCACCAATGTCGAGGTTGGGAGACTACTCTCTCCCGTCTTCGCATCGGCCACACTCGTCTTACTCACGGGTATCTCATGGAGAGGCTCCTGCCCCTCTCTGTGAGCATTGTCAGGTTCCAGTGTCTGTTCGACATATCCTGTTGGACTGCCCACTCTATCAATGAGCACGCAGAATTTACCTCCAACGACGTCTTCACTCTGCGGCCCTTTCTTTACCTTCCCTTCTTGCAGATGGACCCTCCTTTAATCCTGACTCTCTTGTTGACTTTTTGACAGAAATTGACTTACTACACAAACTCTGAAGATTATACCTCTAGCACCTCCCTCAGTCCCTTCTACCTCGATCTCTTGCTACCCTCCACCCCTGCACTACCCACCGTCATCTAGCACTCCATACCCTACTAATCGTCCATCTCCCTCTTACAACTCACTCTCCCTGCATCCTACAATAACCTGCAGCGCTGTATAACCCCTGTGGTTTAGCGCTTCTATTTGATTATAATAATAATAATTAGTACCTTGTGGGAGCACCAGTTAAATTGAGCGCCAGCTAGAGCAAACAGCGCGGCAAACACCAAGGATTCATTGATTTTTTTTTTTTTTTTTTTTTTTTCAACAAGTCGGCCGTCTCCCACCGAGGCAGGGTGACCCAAAAGAAAGAAAATACTTTCATCATCATTCAACACTTTCACCACACTCATACATAATCACTGTCTTTGCAGAGGAGCTCAGATACGACAGCTGAGAAAAGTCCCTTCCAGCTGTCACTATCTCAGACCCCTCCTTTAAAGTGCAGGCATTGTACTTCCCATTTCCAGGACTCAAGTCCAACTAAATCAATTAACTGGTTTCCTGAATCCCTTCACAAAATGTTACCCTGCTCACACTCCAACAGATCGTCATGTCCCAAAACCATTCGTCTCCATTCACTCCTATCTAACACGCTCACACATGCTTGCTGGAAGTCCAAGCCCTCGCCCACAAAACCTCCTTTACCCCTTCCCTCCAACCTTTTCTAGGACGACCCCTACCCCGCCTTCCTTCCCCTACAGATTTATACGCTCTCCAAGTCATTCTACTTTGATCCATTCTCTCTAAATGACCAAACCACCTCAACAACCCCTCTTCAGCCCTCTGACAAATACTTTTAGTAACTCCACACCTTCTCCTAATTTCCACATTCCGAATTTTCTGCATAATATTTACACCACACATTGCCCTTAGACAGGACATCTCCACTGCCTCCAGCCTCCTCCTCGCTGCAGCATTTGCAACCCATGCTTCACACCCATATAAGAGTGTTGGTACCACTATACTTTCGTACATTCCCTTCTTTGCCTCCATGGATAACGTTTTTTGTCTCCACAGATACCTCAATGCACCACTCACCTTTTTTCCTTCATCAATTCTATGGTTAACCTCATCCTTCATAAACCCATCCGCTGACACGTCAACTCTCAAATATCTGAAAACATTTACTTCTTCCATAATCCCTCTCTCCAGTGTGATATCCAATTTTTCTTTATTTAAATTGTTTGATACCCTCATCACCTTACTCTTATCTATATTCACTTTTAACTTTCTACCTTTACACACTCTCCCAAACTCGTCCACTAACCTTTGCAACTTTTCTTTAGAATCTCCCATAAGCACAGTATCATCAGCAAAAAGTAACTGTGTCAACTCCCATTTTGCATTTAATTCTCCATAATTTAATCCCACCACTCTCCCCAACACCCTAGCATTTACTTCTTTTACAACCCCATCTATAAATATATTAAACAACCATGGTGACATTACACATCCCTGTCTAAGACCTACTTTTACCGAGAAGTAATCTCCCTCTCTCCTACACACCCTAACCTGAGCCTCACTATCCTCATAAAAACTCTTTACAGCCTTCAGTAACTTACTACCTATTCCATACACTTGCAACATTTGCCACATTGCTCCCCTATCCACTCTATCATATGCCTTTTCTAAATCCATAAATGCAATAAAAACTTCTCTACCTTTATCTAAATACTGTTCACATATATGATTCATTGATGTCATGTCATATTAACACTCCCCTTTTAAGTGGAAAGTGATGTCGGCAGGGCCAGCTGGCCGCTGGCCAGCTGGTTGGCCACCTGGCTGGCCAGCTGGTTGGCCAGCTGGGTACCTGATTGGCTGTCTATCTCCATCTGTCTGTCTGTATCTATCTGTCTCTTTGTCTCTATCTGTCTCTATCTCACAGGAACACATACATAAATACAATTATACATAGTGTAAATTACCTAGGATAACTAAAAAAAATCAAGATAAAAGGGATATAATGTGCTTGTGATCTGCATAATACCAGTTGGTTCATGAGCTACTCTCTGAGACAAGCAGACAGAAAGGAGATGACACACAGGCAGACAGAAAGGAGACGACACACAGGCAGACAGAAAGACAGATACACAGACAGACAGATACAGACAGACAGACAGGTTTGCATAACAAATAAAGGGAAGCAGTGTAAGCTCATCAAATGTCATCACTGTAATTACTGGACTGGTTAGAAAAGATAAGACTACCCTCACCCCTCATCAAATGTCACCAGTCATCATTAGTGGAGATAAGATGAGATAAGGCAGTGACACACATCTTACATAATGCTTCAAGGGAACTTTATTATTATTATTATTGTTATTATTATTATTATTATGCACTTATTATTATTATGCACTATTATTATTATTATTATTATTATGCACTTATTATTATTATGTATTATTATTATTTTTATGCACTATCATTATTATTATTATTTGAGTACAATTTCAGTACCTAATATTAGTGTCAGAACAAAGATTGGCTATGAAATCACAAGAACTACTATAAATTGTAATTAATCAGAACATAAAAATTATATAAAATAATAAAAAAAAGAGAATAAATGGTATATGGGCAACAATTCTGCAAGCGGCAGGACTCCTGTTGCTGTCAGGTGAGCATCCAGTGTCAACTTCTCCGCCTCATATCTCAGTAAGTACTGACCCTAAAAAATTTTAACCTATAACACTTAAAAAAATGTGCTCTTTATTTCTATAAAAAAAAAATTTTTTTTTTTTTTTTTTTCAAAATATTCGGGGCACTGGGTGAGCGAACGTATATATAGGTTTGGACACCATTTAAGGGTTAATGTTCAATTAAGTGAGAAGGTAACAATGGGTCACACAACGCATCATCCTTGTTAATTCTACTTTTGACAAATCGTTGCATTTGATTTTGGTTCTCAACAGATCTGCAGTACTAGTGTCCTTTCTATGTTCTTTTTTCTAAGACTGCTGAACCATGTGGTGAGTTACCACATCAAATGTCATTTTATCCACGTTATTTTGGGCAGTGTTTGGCAATTTTACCAAGGAAATGAACTGGATGTTTTTTGTGCTACCACAAGTTCCATTTTTCTCTAATTCTTAAGTACGTACTTGGTTGTGTATTTGAGGAGATAGCCAGACCACTTGAAAGTTAACACTTTGTTGATTTTCCTTTTTCTGTGATTTTCATCAGATTTTTGGTTGACACTGAGAGACTTAAGTGTTCTGTGTATCATCGCTCCTTTAGTTCCACATTTTCCATGATTCTTGACGGCTGTTTGGTGGTGTTTGTAAATTCTTTATTTGATCGGTTGATACAGTGCCAATTTTTTTTCCCCTTTTCCAAATTGTTTTACCATTCTGAGAAACTTTTAATTGAGGTTTTGGCTTTGCCAACATTGCACGAGCCATTTTTAATTCCATAACTGAAGGAACATATGAAGGACCTCTTGGCTTTGCATACTGCCATGCATTTCTATAGTTTGGTTTGTCTGGTTGAATTTCCAATGATGCAGTGGGATTTTGTTCATCATTATAATCGATTACAGGTGTATGTTTTGGCTTTACCAACATTGCTCGAGCCTTTTTTAATTCCATAACTGAAGGAACATATGAAGAACCTCTTGGCTTTGCATACTGCCATGCATTTCTACAGTTTGGTTTGTCTGGTTGAATTTCCAATGATGCAATGGGATTTTGTTCGTCATCATTATAATCAATTACAGATGTATGTTTTGGCTTTACCAGCATTGCTCGAGCCTTTTTTAATTCCATTACCGAAGAAACATATGAAGGACCTCTTGGCTTTGCAGCCTCCCTTGCCTTTCTGTAGTTTGGTTTGTCTGGTTGAGTTTCCAGTGAGGCAGTGGAATTTTGTTTGCAGCTGTTTCTTTGTGATTTATTCTGTTGGTTACTGCTCTCTTCAATACTTTGTCCATAACCTAGATTTATTGCTCGCTTTTCCTGTGTTTTAATCTGTCCCTGAAGTTGCTGTTTTATTATAGAAGAGACAATTGGAGCACTACCATTTTGAGACTCCTCTGTTTGATATAAAATTTCTGGATCACTTGGCAGCTCATTGTCATTAAAATCCCTTTTCTCTAGGCTCTTGTTATGCTTACTTCTTGATTCAGTTCTAGTTTTTGGGTAAAATTTCATCCCTGATTTTCGGTTCCTTTTTGGCTGAAGCTTTGGAAAGCGTAGCCGGTCACGTGGTGAGGCACTCAATTTTTTCCACTTTGCTGAAGTTCTTTGAGGCTTCCGTACTTTCATTTCTGAAGAGACAGATGAGCCTCTTGGTAATTCATCCTGCCCCACCTTATCATAGTTTGGTTGGTACATTTGAGTTTCATCATCATCATCATCATCATCATCATCATCATCATCATCATCATCATCATCATACTGTTGGTTATCTTCAATACTTTGTCCATAACCTAGACCTCTTGATCGCTTTTCTCTTTTGTTACTCAGAGTTTTGGTTTCTAACAGTGATTCCTCATTGGCCAAATCCTCGTCTTCATCTGTAATTTGACGTTTGAATCGCTTCAGCTTCATTTGGAGCTTTTTGGGTGAATTATTATACAGGGAATCTGAATTTGCTGATTTTTTTATATGTGTAGTCTCTTGAGTTGATGCAAGGATTTGTCCTGTGTTCCCAGCCTTCGGTTGTATTCTTCCTGGTGATAACACCTTATGTTCCTCTTGTAATTTGCCAGTGATCTTGTCACTGGTGAGTTGATCAACATTCTTTTCACTGCTGAGTTGCCTGCAACAAAGAAATGGTTGTGTAAGTCTGGATGCTTTTTTTTACCTTTGGTTTTATAAGTAGTCTGTTGTACTATTTTTTATATATTCAACAGTTGCATAATAACAGCAAGGAAAGAATAAATCATAAAACAATAGTAATGTCTTGTTATGAAAAAAGAGTATTACACTTTAGTAACCTACCTTTCTGTTGTCACTTTGGGAAGTAAGTCACCTGGAACCAGCTGGGGGATCTCTGGAGCTGACACCATCTTCCTTTTCACCACTGGCAGGACTGAACCACCTGCCACACACACCCACATCACCAGCTGTCAGAATATAAACTACTCAGTTGGTAGCTAGTGGGTAATCCATACTTGCAAACACACAAATCTCTTGTAGCTTTTTCCACAATTCAGTGCTCCCTATTGCTCTCCAAATGAGGTGCTTTGTTGCTGTGAAGGACTCAATCTAAATAATCTGAAGTTGCCATCCCCTTCCTCAGGTCAAATCTGATTATCTCCCATTTCCCAGGTACAATATAACCCCTTCAAGTTTAATGCTATCCCATTAAACACAAAAATATTGAAATACCTTCCAGAAATAAAATAATAAATAAATATTTTATATGCACAAGATGCACAGTTTTTACATGTTTGGATGACATATATTAGTAACCATGGAAAGTATGCATTTATTAGTAACCATGGAAAGTATTTTGAACACGCTAATACACGGTGTACACATGCGGTATTTATGTATGTTTACAAAGACATTAAAGAGAAAGAGAGAATAAAAGCAATTCTAATGAAAGATTAAAAGTGTAGCATGATACATGGCAATAAGAGAAATTTAGTTAAGTTGTAGCCAAAGTATTTACAATCTCATTCTTATCTACATTTTTTTTTACACTAGGTGACATTTAATAGATCAGGCTCTGGTCCAACATGAGGCCTGGTCACAGACCGGGCCACAGGGGCGTTGACCCCTGGAATTCTCTCCAGGTAATACAATAACTTACAGTAATAACTAGACATGATAATTATTTTAAGTAACTAAATTCAGGATGGTATACTGAAGCAGCAGTGCTCATAGGAAGGAACCATTACAAAATAGTAGAGATTATTTACAAAGAGATGAGGCAAGTTATTTTACTATAGCACTGAAGTACGCAGTGCCTACGTCAGCTTTGTTCTAAATTGAGCGAGAATGATGCAGTTTTCAGCTCGTCTGCTAAGTTATTACAGTGGACCCCCGCTAATCGAACACTCCAAAACTCACCCTTTTATGTAAGTTTATTATTGTAAGTGCTTTTATAAGTGTATTTTTGGGGGTCTGAAATGGACTAATCTAATTACATCATTCCTTATGGGAATAAATTCGTTTGGCAACAGCACTTGAACAGCATTCTGGAATGAGGGTGAGTTTTGGAGTGTTCGAATAGTGGGGGTCCACTGTATACATCTTTGGTCCTCTAGTTTGCATAGAATTTCTGAAGATGTACAATCAAGCAGAAGGGATATTAAAGAGGTACTGGGTAATTGTTACTGGTGTGAGGAGAGACACCACTCCCACTAGCCCTCCTAGGGTGGGGAAGGTGCCAGAGACAGAGTTTGCTACCACCTGCAGCTCAGACTGCCATTCCCCCAAGCCCCCTGGGGTGGGGAAGATGGCAGACCAGAGGCCTAGCTTCTCCCTATGAGCCCTGTGAGGGCAGGGAATGGGGCTAGGCCTGGGGACAGTTGGTCCCAGAAGACAAGGTGGTTCTTGTACCTCCCATGGGAGACAGGTCTCAAGACACTCCCAAGACAGGGAGCCAAGGCCGGGTCACCACCTGAAAAAGACCCGGGCCAGGAGAGTACCGGCAAATTAACAACAACAACTACTGGTGTGATGCCTGTGTTCATTACATTTTTCTAAGAATTGCCTGAATTCAGTATCAGCATTACAGTGTTAAATTTTGAACATGTGCACTGAACAGTAGTATACTATATGATTTTTTTTTTTTTATTAACACATCGGCCGATTCCCACCAAGGCAGGGTGGCCCGAAAAAGAAAAACTTTCATCATCATTCACTCCATCACTGTCTTGCCAGAGGGGTGCTTTACACTACAGTTATAAAACTGCAACATTAACACCCCTCCTTCAGAGTGCAGACACTGCACTTCCCATCTCCAGGACTCAAGTCCAGCCTGCCGGTTTCCCTGAATCCCTTCATAAATGTTACTTTGCTCACACTCCAACAGCACGTCAAGTATTAAAAACCATTTGTCTCCATTCACTCCTATCAAATACGCACACGCATGCTTGCTGGAAATCCAAGCATGCGTGTGCGTACCACCTTGTCTTCTGGGAATTGCATTTATATTTAGTAGGTTTAGTTAGAGTTTATGACTGTTCTGAGAGCTGCCTTTTGTTGAGTTACTTGTGGATTGAGGTGAGTTGCCAAAGTGGTTCCACAGGCACAGATCCCTTAATGTGAGGTATGGGTGACAGTAAAGTGCGTATTGAGGGTGCTGACCATAAAAGCGAATCTTGAAGAGTTTTCCTGCCATCATAGAGACTTGTTGATCTGTAGCATATGGGCATTTAATTTCAGTTTGTGGTTGACTATTAGACGTAGGAATTTTCCATTTTCTTTGTGCTGTCTAACTTTGAACATGGTTTATTCCCAAAACATACATAAAATGTTTTTCAATATTGAGGGTGAGCTTGTTGGTAATCATCCATGTGAGGACCTTTTTAAGTTCATTATTTGCTATTGTGTTTATTGACACAGGATCTGGACCTGATATTAAAAAAGGTTGTGTTGTCAGCAAAGAGTATGGGTTTGCTGGGTAACGTTAGGTAGGTCATTGATATACAGTGGACCCCCGAGTTTCGTAAACCCCGGAAATTGTACAATTATGTAAGTATAATATTGTAAGTGCTTTTGTAAGTGTATTTTTGGGGGTCTGAAATAGACTAACCTACGTGACATTATTTCTTAAGGACGTAAATTCATTCGGTAATGGCACTTGAGCAGGCTTCTGGAATAAAGTTTTTACGAAACTCGGGGGTCCACAATGTCTGTAGTGATTAATCTTGAGCAGGAGTCCACTGTGATCAACTATCAAAAAACATTTACAGATCAATGAAAACTCCAATAGGATCACTCATTTCTCTCAAATGCTGAATAAACTGTGTTGAACATTTTTATTTTTGCATTGTTAGTTCTTTTTCTGTGTAAACTCAAATTAACAAGGAATAAGTGTATTGTACATGGTTAGTAGGTGGACAAGTGCTGGTGGATTTGTTTCTCAAATAATTTTCATAGTATGTACTGGAAGAGAAGAGATTGATTTGTAGTTATTAACATCAGCTGATTCAACACTTTTGTGAATGGATGTTATCCTGTTCCTCAAATGATTTGTTGAAAAGTAATGCAATAGCTGGAGATAATATGTATGAAGATTTTGTTTTTTAGATTATTAATGGTTTCTCATTTCTACCAGGGTAGTATAAGCCAGGTAGAAAGAATTAGGATAATTGCCTATCAGAGAGCCAACTACTGATGTTTGTTTGAGCTTCAGGAATGTTATCTGCAAGATTAGTTCCTACTGTAGCAAAGATGTTGTTAATTTTGTTCACATTATCATTAGTTGAGAGGGAAGGGAGGTTCATTTGTTTCTTGAAAGATCTTTTTTTTATGCTAG
>WNWK01054103.1:0-11664 GCA_009830355.1 Cherax destructor | reverse complement strand
TTAAGCAAAACTTTCCTTAAATCTTTAAAGTTTGTGTGTATCTATGGTCTCCCTCCCTTATTCTCTTTCTCCTTACCTTCCTCCCTCCCTATCTTAGTCACTATACATTCTCCCTTTATCTGTCTCACTCTCACTTAGGCTTGGCTCACTTACAGTAAACAACAACAATCATTTAATTAATTAACTCAGGTAAGATTGAATATAAAGAGAGTGAAGGTGGGAGGGTGTGATGGTGCATCTCCTGCCGTATATTACATCTGCTCGGAACTACTAAATGCCTCAAATAATGTAGTTGAAGTTTTGGCAGTAAAGATCGAGAACCAAAATCTTGTCATTGTGGTTGTATACAAGCCTCAAAGTATAATTGGAAGTGTTCATTGAACTTTAACCCTTGTGTCATATGATTTATGTTAGACTTCTGACTCTATAGTAAATATGAGAGTAACCTGAGTTAAGTATAATTGGAAGTGTTCATTGAACTTGAACATTTATGTCATATGATCCTTTTTAGACTTCTGACTTTATAGTAAATATTTGCTCTTGCATAAGGCATAAGGGTAAGTAAGCGAGGAATTCTTGCGTTGTGAGTCTTACACGAGATATCATCACCTGCAAACAGGGCAACTGTCATAGAGGAATATATTTCTGCAGGTGATGGAATTGATGATAGCTTCCAGACCTTTAAAAGTAAACCCCCTGGAAGCTGGAGATGAGTCAGATGCACAGGACCCACCTACAATGAATGATGAGGTAGTCATACCTTTGGCCCCTTCAGAGAACACTAATTTAACCAAGGTACCTGTTAAGGTGATAGGTGTTAAAGAAAGAACTAAGTCAGAAGAGCCTTCCTCTGGAGAGGCATTTGATTCGCCTGACCTTCCTCAAATTATAACAAACTTGCAGAAAAAAATTGAGCATCTTGAACAGATGCTGACAAGTTTAATAAATATATGTAATCAAGATGATGCTCTTGAGTACGTTGATGATGTCAAAAGTGCAACAACAATCTTTGTTCAATTTCAAGCCATTTGTAAAAAAAGAAGCCCATGACTCTTGGCTTCAAAACTTGCCTTGGAACTGGCTGCTAAGATGCCGAAAAATGCTTAGAGTTAAATGTTCTGAAGATAAACACGTACAAACTATGCTATTTGCTCTTAGGTGTCTGCACACTGTAGGCAAAGCATAAAAGTCTTACCATCTTATGAGCAAGAGATTGTAATAACTCACTAAAATGGATAGATTACAATTTTTTTCATGGAACATTGCTTCCATCAGGAAGCGGTTGCCTGACTTGCATCATATTAGTGCAACCAAGAATATTGATGTCATCTGTTTGCAGGAATGTACTCTGAAAGATGGAGTACCTCCACCAAAGTTGCCTGGATATGCAACTTATAACTTAAGGTCAACCAACTGTTGTGTGATGTATGTCAGAAAGAACTTGCCACATTCACTCCTTGCCCTGCAGAGTCGAGTAAACATGCAGTATTATGGTATCAGAGTATACGCAGGCGATTTTTCCATAAACATTTTTAATCTTTATGTCCCAGCTAAAAAACTTCGACCTGATGCTTTACCAGATCGCATCAATAGTGAATCTACCCTCATTCTTGGAGACTTTAATGCCAGACATATGAATATTAGTGGGTCTATAACAACCACCAATGGAACTAAACTTGTGAAATTTCTATATGAGCATGATAATGTTCAAATTCTAGGAACTACTGAGCCTACTCACATATATGGTGGAATACTAGATCTGTGCCTTGGATTTAATACATCATATACGATGCATGACTCTTGTCTTAGTTGATGATGTTCTATCTGATCACTTCCCAAGACTCACAACTGTCATTCTTGATCATATCTCCAGCAACCAAGGAGCTAAATATAGAAGGAGGAAACTTATTCTCAACCCAGAACACAGATATAACTTTATTAACCACTTGGATCAATGGTATAAGAATTACGAGCCCATTGGTACACAACAAATCAAGTGGGCAGGAAAAGAAAACATAAACCTATACAGGCGAAGGCAAAGAATTACAGAGCGGCTACAAGAGACCAATATATCTGAAATACGTAGGAAGGCCCTGGTCAGAGAAATAGCAAACATCGAACTAAAACTAAAGGAATCTTACAGGAATAAAAAAAAATGCGTGAAGAACTAAAAGTCATAAATGAAATTGAAAGAAACCCAAAGTATTTCTTTTCTTATGCCAAATCCCTCTTTAAGGGGGGCTCCTTGACGAGGTAAAGAGGCTATCGGTCTGAGGAATTGGATCTTTTGGTCTTCTTCCTCAGACCGAACCTAATTACCCCCCAATCCCCCTCCCCTATCCCATCTCCTCCATCCTCCCTTTTTCCCTTTCCTCCTCTTCCTCTTTATCCCTCCCTTAGTTCCTTCCCAGTTTTACCCTGGGAGCTTCTCTCCTCAGGCATTCTAGTTCCTAGGTAGGGGGAAGGGTATCGTGGTCCATCCCATTCCGTTGAGGTCCTTGGCGGTGGTGTAGTTTGCCGTGGAATCTAGCTCGCCTGGGGATGTCCCGATCCCTCTCCGGTCACCCGGGGGTGGCATTGGGTATCTTTCGGGCGACGAGTGTATCTTTGGAGGCCACCTTTCGGATTCCGGGGATGGTGACCGAAGGCGGTATGCTTTGTGGAGGATATCCGGCCGCCCTCTCTTTTCTCCGCCGAGATGGCTCGGTGGATGTGAGGTTGCTATCACGGATTGCTGGTTTACTGGCATGAAGAGTAGGGTATGGCACGGGTTCCATGCAGCATCTGCACTACTTGCGGTGTTGAGGTCCTCTTGCGGAAGGGATTTACGCTCCCTTTCATTCCTCCTAGAGCTATTCCTCCACATTCCCCTTTTTTTTTTATTTTTATTTTTATTTTATTTTCTTTCTTTTTTTTCTTAAAAATAAAACGAAAGAAGTAACCAACCATGGCTGACCCAATCCATGAACCCACTACCCCGGCCCTTCCTGATACCGCACCCAGTACTGACCCTGCCTCGTTAACGGATAACTCTTGGACACCTCTCATGCCCCTGTACCTCTTGCTGGTGCCGGTTCATCACCTGCTTCAGGTACCGAGGTTCTGACCCTTTGACATATCTGACCTTCGCTCTTCTGACCTTGATTCGTTCTCCTCGACGGTGCGGCAATTTTCAAATGCTCCCGCTCCCATCGACCACCCCGGTCCCACACCCAAACGACCAAGACCCACACATGACGATTCGACACTTCCTTCTCGTTCATCTCAGAAACGACCAGCTCGTCACGCACTCCCCTTAAACTCTCTCTTTCAAACTACTCAATGGACAAAGTTTTTTACTCTGCGACCGACTTCTCCTAATACCTATCTTTCAGACCATAGTATTGGTAAGGCTCTGCTACGCCATGTTGGTAAAGATATCTCATTTTACGCTCTCAAGAGCGGCACTCGCATCATCATGGTCCAGAATGCTGGCCAAGCTCACGATCTTTCTCTTCTTACAACCATAGATACTGCTCCTGTTACTATTGACAAGCACCATTCCCTCAATTCTTGTTGTGGTTCTGTCATTTTACCCCACAATATTGTCCAACGGAATTTCCAGACATGTGGTGATGACATTTTAGAGAAGCTTGAGCTCCAAGAACTCCCTATCCTTAAAGTTGACACTTTTGTCCTCCCTGCCGATAAGCGAAGACGTTATCCTTGCAATATAGCTCGTTTAACATTTGACTGCCATGAACTACCACCTTCGGTTTACATTGCAGGTCAACGTTTACAAGTTCGAAAGGTGACCCCTACACCACAACAGTGTAGAAACTGCTGGCGTTTTGGTCATCCAGCGAAATTTTGCAGGTCCATGGCCGAATGCCCAGTCTGTGGTGCTGACGACCATGCCTGTCCTTCTTGTACATTACCTCCCCCTTGCCTTAACTGTCATGAGGCACATCCATCGTACTCGCGCCGTTGTCAGGTTTACCTGAATGAGCGGGAAATGCGTTGTCTCAAAGAGGCGGAAGGCTTCTCATATGCTATGGCCGTCTCTCATCTACCCCTTCAAGGAAGACTTCCCCGTATTTCCTATTCTAGCATTGCTAAACGTCGCCCCACTTCTGGGGTCCCAACTTCCTCGACTTCCTCTGTGGTTACAACATCCTCAGTCACCCCTGTCTCGAATCCTTTTGATGTCCTTGGCTCCGAGGTCCCTACCTCGGCATCTCATACTGTCCACACTCCTTCCTTTACTCACTCGCACAGTTCTGAGTCTACACGTCCTCGTCCTTCGCCTAAACCTAAGCGCCCCCCTTCTCATAAGTCCGGCAACAAATCCCTATTGCCGGGTTTTTCGTCTTCGTCTCCGACTAGTTCTGTAACGCATGTGGAGGTTCATCCTCCTCCTCGTATACTACCTTCATCCCCTGTCCCCTCCCAAGCCCCTTCGACAGTTTCCTCTTCCATCTCCTCGCCTTCTACTTTAGTACAGTCTATAGACTCCCTGATAGTTGCTCACTCTCCTTCCATTTCTAATGTAGTCCCACATTCTGCATCTTTGTCTTCCGAAAATCTGGAAGCTATTGAAGAATTTATTGTAGAGTCTGGAACGTTGATGGACACCGCTCCACCTTCGGTTCCTCCTCCTCTCTCTTCATATACACCCCTCCTCCCTTCACAGCGTCTCACTCCTTCTCTGATTACGAGTCTTCCGATGCCTCCACACGTGGACTTTTCTAACCCTAGTCCATAGATACCTCTAACTTCGACTTCTATCTTTCTCTCTATAAATCATGGCTTACTTGCAGTGGAATATCCGAGGCCTCAGGGGTAACCGGGTTGAGCTTCAGGTGTTGCTCTCCCAGTTTTCCCCTGTTGGTGTCTGTTTGCAAGAACCCAAATTGCAATCCTCTGTTATCCGGCCCTTTTCAGGCTATGATTTGTTATATTCATCGGATCCTTTTTCCGATGAATCCTTTAACGAAAGTGCTCTTCTTATACACACTGGTGTTCCATACAGTCAGCTCTATGTTCATTCTTCTCTACATTACACTGCTGCCCGTATCCACTTAAATAAGTGGTATACACTCTGTTCTTTATATCTTTCCCCTTCGCGAGCATTGTCTATCCCAGTTGTTGATTTTCTGGTTTCTTCCTTACCGCCACCCCTTCTATTACTTGGTGATTTTAACGCACACCATTTTCTTTGGGGAGGGTCGCACTGTGACACCCGTGGCGTTCAGTTGGAGGCATTTCTTGCTTCTCGTCCCCTCCATGTTCTAAATATAGGTACTCATATTCATTTTGATCCCCGAACTCATTCTTTCTCCTGCATCGATCTTTCCATCTGTTCTTCATCAAGTGTCCTTGACTTCACCTGGTCTGTCCTCCCGGACTTGCATGATAGTGATCATTTTCTAATCATCCTTAGGTCCCCTTCATATTCTCCACCTCCTGGTAGCCCACGCTGGCAATTTGACCGGGCGAAATGGGACCTTTACGCACAACTTACTGCCTTTCATGAGGTTCCTTCCTCGTCCTCCATTGATGAGGTTTTACATCTCTTTTCGTCTTCCATCTTCACAGCGGCTTCACATTCTATTCCCCAAACCTCGGGCAAGCATTCTCAGAAGTGCGTGCCTTGGTGGTCTCCTGCTTGTGCTCGGGCAGTACGTTTGAAACGAGCTGCGTGGGGCAGGTATCGGTATAACAGAACCACAGAGAGACTCCTTGATTTTAAGCAGAAGAGAGCAATTGCTCACCGTGTCATAAGTGACGCTAAACGCACTTGCTGGCGAGATTACGTTTCTACGGTCACTTCGGCTTCCTCAATGAGTGCAGTCTGGAAGAAAGTGCGGAAATTGAGTGGTAAATTCTCCCCTGACCCGGCTCCTGTCCTTCAGGTTGCTGGTGTCGATATAGCACACCCTTTTGCCGTTGCCACTGAAATTTGTAATCATCTGGTCCGCATTTCTCAGGGGCTCCATCTATGCCCCTCGTTCCTTTCTTCTAAGACTGCCAGCGAGTTAAAGCCCTTAGATTTTTCTTCTCTTAGAAAGGAATCTTATAATGTGCCTTTTACCCTTCAAGAACTGGAGGCAACACTCTCTGCTTGCCGATCATCGGCAGCTGGGCCAGACGGCATACATATTCGTATGCTACAGCATTTACATCAGTCTGCTCTTACTGTCCTCTTACGACTCAATAATCTTATATGGTCGCAAGGAGTTCTTCCCCAGCTGTGGAAGTCTGCTATTGTTCTCCCTTTTCGCAAATCAAGTACTACGGGACGTGATACCTCTCACTACCGTCCCATCGCTCTTACCAGTGCAGTTTGCAAGGTGGTGGAACGTCTAGTTAATAGACGTTTGAGGTGGTATTTAGAGACGCACAATAGTCTCTCCCCTAGTCAATATGGCTTCCGTAAGGGCCGTTCTGCCATTGACCCCTTGCTGCGCTTGGATACGTATATTCGTAATGCCTTTGCTAATAACCACTCGGTTATCGCTATCTTTTTCGACCTTGAGAAGGCTTATGACACAACTTGTAGATATAATATCTTGGCCCAGGCCCACTCTTTAGGCCTCCGAGGCAACCTACCATTCTTCCTTAAGGCCTTCTTAACTGACAGACATTTCCGGGTCCGGGTTAGTAATGAACTTTCCCCGGAATTTGTCCAAGCTGAAGGTGTCCCACAGGGATGTGTTCTGAGCACAACACTCTTTCTGCTTGCTATAAATAATCTGGCATCTGTTCTCCCATCCAATATTTGGTCATCGCTCTATGTGGATGACTTTGCTATAGCTTGTGCAGGTGCTGACTGTCACCTCATTGCAGTTTCCCTCCAGCATGCCATCAACCAGGTTTCTGATTGGGCCACCACTCACGGGTTTAAATTTTCTAGTGGCAAAACTCATCAAATTACGTTTACTAGACGTTCAGTGGTCTCTGACCATCCATTGTACCTATACGGCTCACGTATCCCAGAACGTGATACAGTCAGGTTTCTCGGCCTCCTGTTCGACCGTCGATTGTCCTGGAAACCTCACATTACCTCTCTGAAGGCAACTTGTCACAGCCGGCTGAACCTTCATAAAACCCTCGCACGTCGTAGAACTCTTCTTCGTCTACATACAGCCCTAATTTTATCAAAACTCGATTATGGTGACCAGATATATTCGGCGGCCTCCCCTGCTACTCTTTCCATCCTTAATCCCATCCATCACCAGGGATTACGTTTATGCCTCGGTGCATTTCGTTCTTCCCTGGTTGAGAGCCTCTATGTAGAAGTGAACATTCCATCCTTGTCCGCTTGTCGTGATGCACATTGCATTCGCTATTATGTTCGCTCTCATAACCTACGCAATCCTTCCATGTATAGGATTGTTACAGATGTTAATAGACGCTCTTTATTTGTTCGTCGTCCCTGCTTACTTCGTCCCTTTTCTCTTCGTCTACATTCACTCTTGTCTTCCCTTCAGCTACCACCTCTATATGTCCATGTGACATCTCCCTTTCCCCTACCCCCTTGGGAAGTTCCCGCTGTCCGTGTCTATTCTATTCCTCTACCTTGCGTGAAAGCCCGCCTACCTACGGCGGCTTCTCGCTCTTTTTTTCTAGACCACTTCCGCTCTCATTCCCATGCCATCGCAGTATACACTGATGGTTCAAAGTCGTCTGACGGCGTCGGATTCGCAGCAGTGTTTCCGGACAGCGTCGTGCGAGGCCATCTATTACCCTCGGCTAGCATATTTACGGCTGAATTGTATGCCATTCTTGTGGCACTTATCCGCATTGCATCTATGCCTGTATCACCATTTGTTGTCGTTTCAGACTCCCTTAGTGAATTACAGGCTATCCGTAAAATTGATACACCTCACCCCCTAGTTCATCGTATCCACCTTTGGTTACGCCGTATCTCTAGCAAACACAAAGATATTGTTTTTTGTTGGGTCCCTGGTCATGTTGATGTACAGGGCAATGAACAGGCAGACACTGCTGCGCGGTCAGCAGTACATGACCTTCCAGTTTCATATAGAGGTGTTCCTTTTACGGACTATTTTGCGGTCATTGCTACCCACCTTCGCACCCGTTGGCAACAACGCTGGTCTGACCTTCTAAATAACAAACTTCATTCTATTAAAGCGAGTATAGGTTTCTGGCCTTCTTCTTGTCACCAATGTCGAGGTTGGGAGACTGCACTCTCCTGTCTTCGCATCGGCCACACTCGTCTTACGCACGGGTATCTCATGGAGAGGCTCTCTGCCTCTCTCTGTGAGCATTGTCAGGTTCCAGTGTCTGTTCGACATATTCTGTTGGACTGTCCACTTTATCAACGAGCGCGCAGAATTTACCTCCAACGGTGTCTTCGCTCGCGGCCCTTTCTTTACCTTCCCTTCTTGCTGATGGACCCTCCTTTAATCCTGACTCTCTTGTTGACTTTTTGACAGAAACTGACTTACTACACAAACTCTGAAGACTATACCTTTAGCACCTCCCTCAGTCCCTTCTACCTCGATCTCTTGCTACCCTCTCTCCCTGCACTATCCACTGTCTTGCTGCACTCCATGCCCTACTAATCATCCATCTCCCTCTTACAACCCATTTCCCTGCATCCTGCAAAAACCCTGCAGCGTTGTATGACCCCTGTGGTTTGGGCTTCTATTTGATTATAATAATAATAATAATTATGCCAAATCAAAGTCGAGAACAACATCCAGTATTGGGACCCTACTAAAACGGGATGGGTCCTACACAGATGACAGCAAGGAAATGAGTGAGTTACTAAAGTCCCAGTATGACTCAGTTTTTAGCGAGT
Source organism: Cherax destructor (assembly GCA_009830355.1). NCBI lineage: Eukaryota > Metazoa > Arthropoda > Malacostraca > Decapoda > Parastacidae > Cherax > Cherax destructor. Next base: position 2,855 of record WNWK01054103.1, on the reverse strand, counting down.
CGCTAACCAGACTGAAAGTCGAAGACCTAAATGAATTTTTTATGAGAGTGCCACAGAACCTGGTAGACACAAGCCTATCTGACATTACCCTGACGCCACATGACATCGAAAAGGCGATAAATGACATGTCCATGCACTCCGCTCCAGGCCCAGACTCATGGAACTCAGTGTTCATCAAGAACTGCAAGAAGCCCCTATCACGTGCTTTTAACATCCTATGGAGAGGGAGCATAGACACTGGGGTCATCCCGCAGTTACTAAAAACAACAGACATAGCCCCACTCTACAAAGGGGCAGTAAAGCAATAGCAAAGAACTACAGACCAATTAGTGCTAACGTCCCATATCATAAAAATCTTTGAAAGGGTTCTAAGAAGCAAGACCGCCACTCATCTAGATACCCATCAATTACACAACCCAGGGCAGCATGGGTTTAGAGCAGTTCGGTCCTGTCTGTCCCAACTACTGGACCACTACGACAAGGTCCTTGATGCTCTAGAAGACAAACAGAATGCAGATGTTATACACACAGACTTTGCAAAAGCCTTTGACAAGTGTGACCATGGTGTGATAGCACACAAAATGCGTGTAAAGGAATAACAGGAAAAGTTGGTAGATGGCTCTATAATTTCCTAACAAGTTAGTTTGATATCTTTATTATGCACCCCATACCCATCCTGTGGGAGTTAGTCAAAAGATTACAGAGGTACATAATGGGTCCAGGGACTGGACCCCAAAGTTTTGATAGCTGAGCAAGTTACAAAGGTAATGAACTCACAAGTTACAAAGGTAATGAACTCACAAGCTACAAATGTAATGAACTCACAAGTTACAAAGGTAATGAACTCAAAGTACAAAGAAACAACTCACAAGTTACAAAGGTAATGAACTCACAAGCTACAAAGGTAATGAACTCACAAGTTACAAAGGTAATGAACTCACAAGCTACAAAGAAAACGAACTCACAAGTTACAAAGGTAATGAACTCACAAGTTACAAAGGTAATGAACTCACAAGTTACAAAGGTAATGAACTCACAAGTTACAAAGGTAATGAACTCACAAGTTACAAAGGTAATGAACTCACAAGCTACAAAGGTAATGAACTCACAAGTTACAAAGGTAATGAATATGTAAGAATTTACTTACTACGTTTATACATGGTTACAATCATGAACAAATTATACAGTAATGAACAATTCACTAGTCTACACCCTGTACAATTGTAATGAGTTTTGGTGCCAATTTAATTGTTGGACCACACACATATACATACACAAAGAGAAGAAGAATTTATAGGCATAAAAGGTGAGGGTCATCTTATAAATCAGTATACTGACATTAAGAGGGACGTTAAAAAGGGGATAAGAAAAGCTAAACGGGACTATGAAATTAAAGTTGCTAGGATTAAAAACTAACCAAAAGTTTTTTCCAGGTTTATAGAACAAAAGTTAGGGATAAGATAGGTCCCCTTAAAAATAACTCTGGGCATCTTACTGACAAGGAGAATGATATGTGCTCTATTTTTAATAATTATTTTCACTCGGTTTTCACACAGGAAGACAATAATAATATCCCAGTAATTAATTTTTATAGTGAAATGGTTATGAAACAAGTAGACTGACTGAAACAAAATAAATCGCCGGGTCCTGGTGAGCTTTTTGCAAGGGTTCTTAAGGAATGCAAAATGAAACTCTGTGAACCAATATATAACATTTTTAATTTATCTCTTCAGACAGGTGTAGTGTCTGATGTGTGGAAGATGGCTAATGTAATTCCTATTTTCAAAACAGGGGACAAGTCACTACCGTCAAATTACCGCCCACTAAGCCTAACCTCAATTGTAGGCAAATTACTAGAGTCAATTATAGCTGATATTATTAGAAGTCATCTAGATAACAATAATTTGATTAATGATACTCAGCATGGATTCCCGAGAGGCCGTTCTTGCCTATCTAATGTATTAAACTTTTTTAGTAAAGCTTTTGAGGCTGTTGATCACGATAAAGAATTCGATATTGTTTATTTAGATTTTAGTAAGGCTTTTGATAGAGTACCACACCAGAGACTGTTAAAGAAAGTGGCAGCTCATGGCATTGGGGGAAAAGTGTTGTCATGGATCGAGTCATGGCTCACCAAGAGTGTGCATAAATGGGGTTAAATCCGAGTGGGGATCTGTAACAAGTAGTGTTCGGTCAGTCTTAGGCCGTTGTTGTTTATAATATATATCAATGACCTTGATGACGGAATTACTAGTGATATGAGCAAATTCGCCGATGACACGAAGATAGGTAGGATAATTGATTCAAACGTAGATGTCAGGGAACTTCAGGAGGATTTAGACAAACTCAATTCCTGTTCAGAAAAGTGGCAGATGCAGTTCAATGTAGATAAATGCAAGGTTCTGAAGCTCGGGAGTGTCCATAACTTATAAGTTAAATAACGTAGAACTTAGCCATACAGATTGAGAAAAGGACTTGGGGGTTATGGTAAGCAGCAATCTTAAACCAAGACAGTAATGCCTAAGCGTACGTAATAAGGCAAACAGATTACTGGGATTTATATCAAGAAGTGTAAGCAACAGAAGTCCAGAGGTTATATTACAGCTTTATACATCGTTAGTAAGGCCTCACCTAGATTACGCAGCTCAGTTCTGGTCTCCATATTACAGAATGGATATAATTCGTTAGAAAACATTCAGGTAGAATGACTAAATTAATACATAGCTTTATAAATCTTCCGTATGAAGAAAGATGAAGACCCTAAAATTACATTCACTTATAAGACGAAGAATGAGGGAAGACATGATCGAGGTACACAAGTGGAAAATGGGTATTAACAAAGGGGATATAAATAA
>WNWK01054102.1:0-11664 GCA_009830355.1 Cherax destructor | reverse complement strand
GATCTGTGGTTGTGAGAGCCAGAGAGTACTGGATCTGTGGTTGTGAGAGCCAGAGAGCACTGGATCTGTGGTTAGGGAGAGCCAGAGAGTACTGGATCTGTGGTTGTGAGAGCCAGAGAGTACTGGATCTGTGGTTGTGAGAGCCAGAGAGTACTGGATCTGTGGTTATGAGAGCCAGAGAGTACTGGATCTGTGGTTGTGAGAGCCAGAGAGCACTGAATCTGTGTTGTGAGAGCCAGAGAGTACTGGATCTGTGGTTGTGAGAGCCAGAGAGTACTGGATCTGTGTTGTGAGAGCCAGAGAGTACTGGATCTGTGGTTGTGAGAGCCAGAGAGTACTGGATCTGTGGTTGTGAGAGCCAGAGAGTACTGGATCTGTGGTTGTGAGAGCCAGAGGTACTGGATCTGTGGTTGTGAGAGCAAGAGTACTGGATCTTGGTTGTGAGAGCAGAGAGTACTGGATCTGTGGTTGTGAAAGCCAGAGAGTACTGGATCTGTGGTTGTGAGAGCCAGAGAGTACTGGATCTGTGGTGTGAGAGCCAGAGAGTACTGGATCTGTGGTGTGAGAGCAGAGAGTACTGGATCTGTGGTTGTGAGAGCCAGAGAGTACTGGATCTGTGGTGTGAGAGCCAGAGAGTACTGGATCTGTGGTTTGAGAGCCAGAGAGTACTGGATCTGTGGTTGTGAGAGCCAGAGAGTACTGGATCTGTGGTGTGAGAGCCAGAGAGTACTGGATCTGTGGTTGTGAGAGCCAGAGAGTACTGGATCTGTGGTTGTGAGAGCCAAGAGTACTGGATCTGTGGTTGTGAGAGCCAGAGATACTGGATCTGTGGTTGTGAAGCCAGAGAGTACTGGATCTGTGGTTGTGAGAGCCAGAGAGTACTGGATCTGTGGTTGTGAGAGCCAGAGAGTACTGGATCTGTGGTTGTGAGACCAGAGAGTACTGGATCTGTGGTTGTGAGAGCCAGAGAGTACTGGATCTGTGGTTGTGAGAGCCAGAGAGTACTGGATCTGTGGTTGTGGAGCCAGAGAGTACTGGATCTGTGGTTGTGAGAGCCAGAGAGTACTGGATCTGTGGTTGTGAAGCCAGAGAGTACTGGATCTGTGGTTGTGAGAGCCAGAGAGTACTGGATCTGTGGTTGTGAGAGCCAGAGAGTACTGGATCTGTGGTTGTGAGAGCTAGAGAGTACTGGATCTGTGGTTGTGAGAGCCAGAGAGTACTGGATCTGTGGTTGTGAGAGCCAGAGAGTACTGGATCTGTGGTTGTGAGAGCAGAAGTACTGGATCTGTGGTTGTGAGAGCCAGAGAGACTGGATCTGTGGTTGTGAGAGCCAGAGAGTATGGATCTGTGGTTGTGAGAGCCAGAGAGTACTGGATCTGTGGTTGTGAGAGCCAGAGAGACTGGATCTGTGGTTGTGAGAGCCAGAGAGTACTGTGATCTGTGGTTGTGAGAGCCAGAGAGTACTGGATCTGTGGTTGTGAGAGCCAGAGAGACTGGATCTGTGGTTGTGAGAGCCAGAGAGTACTGGATCTGTGGTTGTGAGAGCCAGAGAGTACTGGATCTGTGGTTGGAGAGCCAGAGTACTGGATCTGTGGTTGTGAGAGCCAGAGAGTACTGGATCTGTGGTTGTGAGAGCCAGAGAGTACTGGATCTGTGGTTGTGAGAGCCAGAGAGTACTGGATCTGTGGTTGTGAGAGCCAGAGAGTACTGGATCTGTGGTTGTGAGAGCCAGAGAGTACTGGATCTGTGGTTGTGATGCGGGGCCAGAGTGATAAGGATTTTTTTTTCTGTGGTACTCTTGCTCTTACTGCTGCTGTTGCTGTTACTGCTGCTGTTGCTGTTACTGCTGTTGTTGTTGTTACTGCTGCTGTTGCTGTTACTGCTGCTGTTGCTGTTGTCGATGCTGCTGCTGCTGCTGCCGTGGTCACTTGTTATGCTGCCGCTGATGTATGTCATCGTTATTGTTGGTGCTGTTACTGCTTGTGCTCCTGCTTCTGCTGCTGTTACTGCTGCTGTTACTGCTGCTGCTGTTACTGCTGCTGCTGGTACTGCTGGTGCTCCTGCTACTGTTGGTGCTCCTGATACTACTGCTGCTGTTCCTGATGCTCCTGCTACTGCTGCTACTGCTACTACTACTGCTACTGCTGCTACTGCTACTACTACTGCTGCTGCTACTGCTGCTGCCGTAACTGATATTGCTACTGCTGCTGCTTCCGCCGTCGCCTCTGCTTCCGTGCTGCTGATACTTTTGTGGTGCTACTGGTGTTGTTGCTTACACATCAGCCGCCAGCACTGACAATCAACAATCACAACCGTATCAACAACTCGTATATAAATCAATATATTTTTAAATAATTTCGTAAGACTTAGCATGAATTTTTGCAATCTTCATAAAAATCTCAAAATTTTTCGGAAGTTTACCGAAACATATATCAGATGTGAAAGCTTACAGAGTAAACACCTGAAGATTATTGCAGGTGTTCGCCAGGAACTGAACACGCCCGTCGGATTACGCCAGTGAATGACTCACGAAAGGGTAATAAAAAGATCGTAAATAAACCACGTAACTGGTAGGATTTGAACCCATGGATCTCCCCGCGTAAACGGGAGATTCATCTCTAAAAACTTGCATTTGTGGTCACAGTGGTGGCCCATGCTAACCTGCCTATGAGATATAGAGATATACTTAGTTGGATGAATCTTATTGTAGCCAGCTGGCCCACTGGCTCACACACTGGCCTGGAGCTTCACCACTCACTCTCCATAGTGTGTTTTATGACTCTCTCCTGAAGTGACATCACTTTCTAATGGTGTTATAGACGCTTGCAATAAATCCTAAGGCCAGAGTTCCAAAGGTTAAGTGCGGCTGTCACACTGCACTGCAGCATTTACGTAATTTACGTGTAAATGAAAGACACTTGTGCAACATTTGGAAAACTTTCCTGAGGACACGTTTGTCCAGCCAATGGGTTCTTCAGTCCCATACAGAGTAAAAACGGTGAAAGATGAGGAGTTTGAGGTAATCAGTCACTCAGCCTGGAGTCGAAGTGTTCAGTCCACCAATCTTGAGAAAAGTACAGCATATATTCGTGAGGAGGAGCAGGAGTCTAAACCATTACATCACATCTGCAACATCTCGCGGTCTTGAAACAGGGAATTCTTCTACGCTTCTCTAACCATGAGGTGAAGCTCTAACTTACTGAAACACGAGAGTTTTTACTAATTTTCTCACTGATATTGTCTGTATTTTAGCTTGACTGTGTATTAGAAAGCCAGACCACGTAAGGCAGATGTTTGTGTCACTCCCATGTACAGAGTGATCAGATAAGAAACACAGGAGAAGCCATGTACAGAGTGATCAGACAGGAAACACAGGAGAAGCCATGTGCAGAGTGATCAGACAAGAAACACAGGAGAAGCCATGTACAAAGTGATCAGACAAGAAACACAGGAGAAGCCATGTACAAAGTGATCAGACAGGAAACACAGGAGAAGCCATGTACAGAGTGATCAGACAGGAAACACAGGAGAAGCCATGTGCAGAGTGATCAGACAGGAAACACAGGAGAAGCCATGTACAGAGTGATCACACAGGAAACACAGGAGAAGCCATGTACAGAGTGATCAGACAGGAAACACAGGAGAAGAATGTACAGAGTGATCAGACAAGAAACACAGGAGAAGCCATGTACAGAGTGATCAGACAGGAAACACAGGAGAAGCCATGTACAGAGTGATCAGACAGGAAACACAGGAGAAGCCATGTGCAGAGCGATCAGACAAGAAACACAACTTCAGGAGAAGCCATGTACAGAGTGATGAGACAAGAAACACAACTCCAGGAGAAGCCATGTACAGAGTGATGAGACAAGAAACACAACTCCAGGAGAAGCCATGTATTACTGAAGCTCAATGTTTTGCTCTCTCTATTTCAGTGATCCTTAAGTAAAATAAATGCGTCCACATTGCAGGATTTTTTTTAACTGTCTTTTATAATAAACACTGTGTATTCACATCAGCCTCATACACCAGAACAACCACCTGTCAACCTTCAGAATACGTGTATTCGCTTATGTGAAAATATAATGAGACCATAAGAAAGGAGGAACACTGCAGCGGGCCTACTGGCCCATACGTGGCAAGTCCTTCTCAAATCCAAACGCACTAAAAAATGTTCGCCCAAAGAATAAGCCAACAATGAACATTTTTTTAAGTGACTAATAAGAATTCATTGTCCGTGGATGACATCTGGCGCCTGATATATGGGGGATCTGTGATCGTTTATTAAGGGTAAAGTTTTGCTTGCTCTGCTCCTCTGGCACTGTGTCATCCCAGGTGGCACAGTAGTTATGGTTGATCATCACTCGTGAAACTTTAAAGGTCTCCCAGTTGCTACGTTCAGCAAGAACATTTTTCTGAATATTGAAGACAGAGTAAAACAACTGAAGTTAAATCAAGTTTATAAAATTGCTCACAGTAAGTGTCCAGAATATCTTGGTACCAATTTTGTCAAGGCTGGGAACCAAAGCAGTCATAGTACTAGGGGGAGAGAGCACAACTTTGTAGTACCCACAGTCAGTGGCCAGGCTTCAAACACCTTTTATTGTACAGCAATAAAGGAATGGAACAGACTGCCTGCACATGTCAAAACCAGTCATAGCATGAGCCAGTTCAAGAAGAGAGCCAAAAGGTACCTAATGAATGTAGCGACAGAAAGGGAGGAGAATTATTCTTTTTTTTTTAGTTACCATACATGTAAATGTAAATAACTCTTTTTACCTTATTCCTAGTATATATCCTTTATAGTATAATAACATATATCTCCTACAGTGTATAATATTAAGGTATTAAAAGGACCCCAACGGAAATAAGTCACTCTGTCTGACTTTTTTGGGTTATCCTGAGTTTTCTACACATATGCTGTTATGTATGATAATCTATGTAACTGTATTTGTGTATACCTGAATAAACTTACTGACTCTGCATGACGTGTGGTCATGGGAGTTTAGTGGATCTTGAACTTGAGGTTAAAAAGTTGTTTTCATCGTTGCATATTCAACCCTGAGAACCGCTGTCTTACATTAGATTTTGAAAGATCTTAAAGATAGGAGTGATGAAGACTGATTCTCTTGTTGTTTACAATGTCTAAGGCAGTGATTTTCAACCAGGGGTAAATTTACCCCCTTGGGGGTAAAAAATTACATGGCAAGGGGTAAATATTTGTGTGCTATTTTTGTGGAAAACCTGGATGATTTATTTTTTCTGACCTTGTTTTTCTGTCCTTTTATAGAGGCGATAAATTTTTTGTATGGAAGTAAATGGATAAATACATCAAGCCGAGGGGGCTAATAATGGAGGAAACGTTGAGAATCCCAGGATGCCACCCACAACAGTCACCTAACACTAACTCCACTATCTCTTACACAGGAGCTGGAGGTTACGCTTCCCACGGGACTTAGCAAATTCTTGCCTACCTAGCAAGGTATTTTTTTCCTAAGTCCACAAAAATTAAAATATAGTTTCCCGACACTGACCAAATTTCAGCAAAGCGACTAAATATAGAACAATGTGATCGCGTGAGTCAACATAAGTGTGTGGAAACACCGCCTTTGACACCAATGAAAAAAATAGGAAAGGGAAAGAGGTTTCAACACCTTGACCCAGATCCAACTCAATTCAGTGAAGCTTAACCTTTGAAAAATCTTGCAATCCGTTAACAATATACAAATATATATAATATATATATATAAATATATAATATATATATATATATTATTATATATATATTATTATTATATATTATTATTATTATTATATTATTATTACCACACTCCTACGCACATTAAATTATCAAAAATGTGGAATATACATAAAAACAAACGAAGAATTAGACACAAGTGCAACATCTGGGTATCTTTACGGTAGACGTTTCGCCCACCAGTGGCTTTATCAATACAAATTCAAGGACATAATGGGAAGACAGTAGAACTATATACAAAAGAGAAGGCAATCAGTCCCTCCATGGTTATATTAACACTGCTTTTACTATGTCTGATAATATTATTTTACAGGATGATAATGATCTTAAATTTTTTCGTAAGACATTCAAAAAACTAATCTGCAAACATTATAGAGAAAATGAAATTATTAAATATATCGCAATTAAAAAAAATAAAAATTGATATACAGAGTACATAATATTTCAGGAAGTCGACCTCAGGCACCTCAGTGAAGATCGGGGGTCTCTCACAGCTCGATTGGTAGCGCACACACCTCCTATACTGAGGTCCGTGGTTCGATCCCCGGGTGGAAACATTAGGACATGTTTCCTTCAGACGCCTGCTGTCCTGTTCACATGACGGTAAAATAGGTACCTGGGCGTTAGTTGACTGGTGTGGGTCGCATCCTGGCGACAAAACTGACCTAATTTGCGCGAAATGTTCAGCATAAAAAGGAACTTTCTGTATAGCAATATGTCAGTTAGTCCTGTATATATACGTGTAAAAATAAAGATTATTATTATTATTAATGTCATTATTATTATTAAGATTTGCCTCTCGCTTGACAATCAATACTGGGACATTAGGACATATTTATTAGAAAACGTTCCGGTCCTGAGACCTTGATCACTTCTTTTTAACCTGTGTGTTAGAAGTGATCAAGGTCCCAGAACCGAGACGTTTTCTAATAAATATGTCCAAGTGTTTGCTCAAGTGTCGTAAAAGAATAATATAGATGGAGTTGTGTTGCAGCCGCAGGATGTCTGTTTCATTGATCTGGAAGCCAGCCTTGAATATCCTCTAATCTATGATGAGCCAGAGGGTGTAGACTAAGCTTAGAGGACTGCTCTGAGAGGCAGGAAGGGAGTGGCAGGTCCTGGCATTGCTTGTTTGGATGACCTCCTGCCATGGGATATGGAGTACGCTTCCAGTAGTGGTCCCTCCACTTATTCCTTCATTGTTCCATTTGCAGCGTCAAAAGGATAAGGATGGGTTAGCAAGGAATAAATCGGGATAAGATAACTAGTAGGGTTAGCCACTCAGGTAACCCAAGAAAGTCAGTGCGTCATCGAGGACTGTCTGTCTTATTTTCATTGAGGGCCTTCAGTCTTGTCCCCAGGATGCCACCCACACCAGCTGACTAACACCCAGGTTCTGCTAGGTAAACAGGAACAGCAGATGAAAGGAAACACGCCCAATGTTTCCACCCGACTCACGAAATCGTATTGACGAAATCGACGTTTTAGCCACTGGGCTAACGCGTCGGTCTGGAGTTTAATGACTCTCTGATCGCGGGTTCTAACCCTGCCCGTGGTATGGTTTGTTTCCTCCCGGCCTGAGATTGAACCACTGACACTCAGTGTGTGAAGCCAGAGCGTTGCCTACCAGGCCACGAGTTAGTAAGAAAACAGGGTAAATCAGTCTACCATTCTTCTCTGTATCGGACAATAAAGATACCCAAGTGTTGCACCAGTGTCTAATTCATCACTGTGTCGGTTCTCTGGACCATTTATGGAGAGAGTACACAGGATGCCAGGGATGATGCGGGCAGCGTCAACACTGACTCAAAGTCTGTGATTTTAACTTTGCACCAGAACGTGTTTCTACACAACACTATTTTACTCTCACTTGTTTTTCCAGTTTTCTTTTATCCACTTGTTTACTTAAAGTCGATCACAATAAAGATGTATAAAGAACAAAAAAAAGCACAATATTGCGACTGGAACATTGCATAAATAACCCACGCATAGGAGAGTGGAGCTTACGAAGACGTTTCGGTGATTTGCAAATGGTCCAAGACGGTCCGAAACGTCGTCGTAAGTTTCTCCTATGTGGGGGTATCTGCGTAAAATATATGACTCACAGTTCGTGAGACAACTGAGTCTGCCTTTCTGTTCTACCGTACATTAGTTTGGTCGAGCTGTCATGTCTATAACAGTGGTATTATGGCGTAACAGTGGCTGCACAACAATGATGTATTGCAATGTACAAAATTTAGTATTTGTCTATAAGACATAGAAATTCAGCAAATGCTTCGATGCACATACAGACTCGATATAACACATTTTATTCTTCAAGAAAAGAACACGAGAACATCCTTGTGAGTGTGTATATATATTTTTTTTTTTTTCAACAAGTGTTTAGATGATTATTGTGTCCTTCTTCGTAGCGGGAATGCAATGATAAGGCTTTGGAGGCTTCTACTTTATTTGTATAAAGTGCGAGGTACACAGGCTGTGTTAGTGGCCATGGCTCGGGTGGGCCATGCCTTGCGAGGGAGAGAGGAGTAGACCTTGTTGACTCTAAACTGCCTGGAAAAGTGAGGAAGGAACATGGTGGAGCAAAGTGACATGGGTATAGTCCTATAGGTGGCAGCACAAGCATGGCACGAAATAAGAACTCAGCTGGCAGAAAGGTCATAGAACACGAAAGAAAAATACGTATATACATAAACATATGGACATAGAAAAAAAAACTTCCTCCAGAGAGGGAAGAAAAAAAAGGTGTGCTTCGTGGTCTAAGGCAGTGAGCGTCGATGCAGCACTGCACGCCTTCCTGCGTCTGGATACATACTGCAACACGGGAGACAAGCTGCGGCTGAGCTGTGACGTAACAGGGTACGGTCTCCTCTGGGAGGTGAAGCAGACATCGTAGTAGTCGCTGCAAGGTTCACTCAACCTAGGGCACAACCTGCTGGTGCCCTCGAGTGAGGCGTCGTCAGTAGTCGCAACAGGACAGGACTGGCAAGCGACTCAGGACATTCCTCGACTGGTACTGTCGCTGGAGCTGTCGCTGCTGGTGAGTGTGAAGTGAGTCGTGACAGGGACGACTCGATGAAACGTCTGGAGGTCGTAACAGCATACACCTTACTGCAGTGAGTGGGCTAGCAGTCAAAGTGACATCAACTTTGTGCAGGCTGCTCACTGAAGCTGTGACATGAGGCTGACAGTCGCCTGCCGACAGGCTTAAGTGCGGCTTGACGAGTATCATCTCACGACAGTTGAAGTTACAGCAGAGGACGGTCTAAGCGTCCCCAGACAGGTCATCTACAAATAACTGGACTGACGGTCTAGGAGGTGAAGTGGAACGGTCTCGATGGAAGAATCGTTGCGGGTACGATTCAGCAGAGGCATCTACAAGCGGCGAACAATAAGAGCTTTCTGTACAAGGCGCTCGACGCTCGTAACTGACACCTGGACTTGACAAATTTCAGCTGTCAAGCGTGCGGGGCGCTGGGTCACACCGGGTGACAAAGTAACACACAGGTGCTACATAGGACACACAAGAAAACTGCAATACTCGAACATGTGAGCACACTGACTGAAAGGATTTAATGAACACTCGACTTATCTTCTCTCAAACTTCTCGACAATAGTGAAAATAAAATGCTCAGTGTGAAAACTACAACACTCGGGACATCATATGGTGATGTCAGGCGTGACGTCGTGATGATGTCATGGAGTGACATCGCGAGTGACGTCAGCAGACGTCGCGAGGTGACGTCGTTAGGGATGTCATGGGGTGACATCGCGAGTGACGTCAGGCAGACGTCGTAGGGTGACGTCAGTGGAGTCAGACAGCATCGTGGTGACGTCAGTGGAGTCGGCAGCATCGTGAGTGACGTCAGCAGCTGGGTGACGTCATGGGTTGATGCAGGCGCAGACCACAGCGTGGCTTGGGATCTGGCTTAACCCATATGGCTTGCTCACACCCCACGTGGCTTGCTGATCACGTGGTTTGGTGATCATCCCACGTGGTTTACTCCACGTGGCTTCGAGTGGCCTCGACACTCGGATACACAGTTCTAGCAGAATTCACAAGGAAATTCACAGGAAACAGCAGAGAGGGAGTGGGCAGTGGTGAGTGGAGTGAGTCGTTGCGTGAGTGTATGGTAGAGTTTGGGTGAGTAGGCGAGGAACCCGGCCGTTCCCACCTACCCACAAACTCGGGGAGGAATACACTCACACTGGACGCAGAAAATCACCACAAACTCACCTCTGACTTGCTGAAATAGCAGTGCTGAGCTGAACAACTACAGCAGAACATGCTGGCAAGGCTGAGCATGTGACTGAGAAACAGCGTGGGACGCTGTGCATAGAGTCAGTGACGCCATTTCTTGGAGAATTAGGCAAATTTCGGCCTGGATCCTGCATGTACCTGTGTCTGGATGCTGAGATTTGCAGACACGACATCAGGATAACTCGTTGAGAGACGGATGCTTCTTGTGTAGAGTGATAAAGTGAAGATGACTTCATTCCTCTTCCTTCCCTCTCGGGCAAACACATCAGCTGCGACCACCGCTTCCACCATTGATTGGATGATTATTGTGTCGTCGTTCTGCAGAGTGGGGTAGCAATGATAAGGTTTCGGAGGCTTCTACTTTATTTGTATAAAGTGTGAGGTACACAGGCTGTGTTAGTGGCCATGGCCCAGGTGGGCCATGCCTTGCAAGGGAGAGAGGAGTAGACCTTGTTGACTCTAGGCTGCCTGGATGAGAAGTGAGGAAGGAACATGGTGGAGCAAAGTGACGTGGGTATAGGCCTATAGGTGGCAGCACAAGCATGGCGCGAAATAATAACTCAGCTGGCAGACAGCATATGTTCGGCAGGCAGACAGCATATGTTCGGCAGGCAGACAGCATGGCTGTCTATGCAGACAGCAAGGCTGTCTACATAAGTCGGCCGTCTCCCACCGAGGCAGGGTGACCCAAAAAGAAAGAAAATCCCCAAAAAGAAAATACAAAAAAGGAATTTCATGCCAAGACTCACTTACTTCTTGAGGTGTGCACCCTGTTTTGACAACCCAACACTTGACGAGTATGACACACACCTGAGATCAACCTTTAAGAAGGCACTGAATCAGTGAAGATGACTTCATTCCTCTTCCTTCCCTCTCGGGCAAACACATCAGCTGCGACCACCGCTTCCACCATTGATTGGATGATTATTGTGTCGTCGTTCTGCAGAGTGGGGTAGCAATGATAAGGTTTCGGAGGCTTCTACTTTATTTGTATAAAGTGCGAGGTACACAGGCTGTGTTAGTGGCCATGGCCCAGGTGGGCCATGCCTTGCAAGGGGGAGAGGAGTAGACCTTGTTGACTCTAGGCTGCCTGGATGAGAAGTGAGGAAGGAACATGGTGGAGCAAAGTGACGTGGGTATAGGCCTATAGGTGGCAGCACAAGCATGGCGCGAAATAATAACTCAGCTGGCAGACAGCATATGTTCGGCAGGCAGACAGCATGGCTGTCTATGCAGACAGCAAGGCTGTCTACATAAGTCGGCCGTCTCCCACCGAGGCAGGGTGACCCAAAAAGAAAGAAAATCCCCAAAAAGAAAATACAAAAAAGGAATTTCATGCCAAGACTCACTTACTTCTTGAGGTGTGCACCCTGTTTTGACAACCCAACACTTGACGAGTATGACACACACCTGAGATCAACCTTTAAGAAGGCACTGAATCTGTCACTAGAGGATCGGCAATGGGATCAGGCAACCCTCCCAGTGTGACTGGGAGGTATTAGGGTGCGCAAAGCAACGCAGGTAGCTTTACCTGCTTTTCTGTCATCGTGTTTGGCTTCCAGTGGATTAGTCAAGAAGATCGTCCCCGAACGCTTGAGAGACGGGGTAGCAGCTCAAGACCCCAGGTTCACTGAAGCAGCAATGC
>WNWK01054101.1:0-11664 GCA_009830355.1 Cherax destructor | reverse complement strand
GAAGAAAAAAGGGGGGGGGGGGGGGGAAAAGAGGAGGGGAGAGGGAGAAGAAGAGAGTAGGAAGGGAATATGGAGAGATGGAGGGAGAGGAGGTATAGAGGGGGATGGAGAAAAGAGGGTTTGTGTGTGAGGGAAAGGGGGGAATAGGAAAGGGTATAGAGAGGAGAGTGTGCGTTTGAGGAAAAGGAGGGAGAGAGTGAGGATATAGGTTTTCAGAAAGTTTGGACTACTCTCCTAGATATTAAGCTAGAATATTGCTAGTACTAGAAGAGAAGAGGAGAGGATAGGAAGGAAGAGGAGAGGAGGAGGGATCAGGAGGAGATAGAGGAGGAGGTGTGTGTGTAGAGGGAGAAAGGGAGGTATAGAGAGAGGAGAGAGCGGGGAGGAGAGAGTGGGGAGATAGGTTTCAGAAGTTTGGACTACTCTCCTAATATTAATCTAGGATTTTGATAGTACTAGTTGGCTACTCTCTAATATTAATCTAGGATTTTGCTAGTACTAGTTCTATAACTGGATAGTGATACCAAAGGGTATAGAGGGTATAGAGAGAGTGTGTGCGTGTGTGTGAGCGTATGTATGTGTGTGTGTGTGTGTGTATGTGTGTGTGTGTGTGTGTGTGTGTGTGTGTGTGTGTGTGTGTGTGTGTGTGTGTGTGTGTGTGTGTGACACATTCTGTATAATAGTTACATAATGAAAAAAAGGCTATCTTCGTTTCCCTGTCATATTTCAGCATACAGGCTGTGTTTCAGTGTTGACATGTGTGTCAGTCTGAGGTGGGAGACTTCACTAAGGTAATGAGGATATCGTCAAGTATTCCATTAAAGGTTCAACAGCTACAGCAGATTCAAAGGATACGTTCCATCAGAACTGTAGTTACCATCTCAACACAGGTGAGGGATGAGGCAGGGGTGCAGGTGAGGGGTGGAGCAGGGAGTGCAGGTGAGGGGTGGGGCAGGGAGTGCAGGTGAGGGGTGGGGCAAGGAGTGCAGGTGAGGGGTATGGCAGGGAGTGCAGGTGAGGGGTAGGGACAGGGAGTGCAGGTGAGGGGTGGAGGAGGAAGTGCAGGTGAGGGGTGGGGCAGGGAGTGCAGGTGAGAGGTGGGGCGGGGAGTGCAGGTGAGGGGTGGGGCAGGGAGTACAGGTGAGGGGTATGACAGGGAGTGCAGGTGAGGGGTATGGCAGGGAGAGCAGGTGAGGGGTATGGCAGGAGTACAGGTGAGGGGTATGGCAGGGAGTGCAGGTGAGGGGTATGGCAGGGAGTGCAGGTGAGGGTATGGCAGGGAGTGCATTTGAGGGGTATGGCAGGGAGTGCAGGTGAGGGGTATGGCAGGGAGTGCAGGTGAGGGGTATGGCAGGGAGTGCAGGTGAGGGGTATGGCAGGGAGTGCAGGTGAGGGGTATGGCAGGGAGTGCAGGTGAGGGGTATGGCAGGGAGTGCAGGTGAGGGGTATGGCAGGGAGTGCAGGTGAGGGGTATGGCAGGGAGTGCAGGTGAGGGGTATGGCAGGGAGTGCAGGTGAGGGGTATGGCGGGGAGTGCAGGTGAGGGTATGGCAGGAGTGCAGGTGAGGGGATGGCAGGGAGTGCAGGTGAGGGGTATGGCAGGGAGTGCAGGTGAGGGGTATGGCGGGGAGTGCAGGTGAGGGGTATGGCAGGGAGTGCAGGTGAGGGGTATGGCAGGGAGTGCAGGTGAGGGGATGGCAGGGAGTGCAGGTGAGGGGTATGGCAGGAGTGCAGGTGAGGGGTATGGCAGGGAGTGCAGGTGAGGGGTATGGCAGGGAGTGCAGGTGAGGGGTATGGCAGGGAGTGCAGGTGAGGGTTGGGGTAGGGTAAAGGGTACTAACTACCTTGCTGATGAAAAGCTCTTCCTCCAAGGTCCCCGTTTATTACTTGAGAACGCCTCAGCCGATCGTCTTCAAATTTTCAATGCAGGTGTACTGTAACTAGGCAAAGGTTCTTGCAATTATTGGCATGTGTAAGTGCACTCTGGTCAGTGTTATATAGACCAATCCATGTTATGCTTTCCATGCATTAGGACGCATATGCAACTAATGTGCGTTGACATTTTATTGTGGCAACATTTCGCTCTCCAGGAGATCTGTCAAGCCGCTACCTGGAGAGCGAAACGTTGCCATAATAAAATATCGCATCAGTTGCACTTGTATTCTTAGGTTAGGTTAGGTAATGTTTGTCAGGAAACAGGACAAGTGTTTCCTGACGTGGGTCTTAGTCATATGATGACCCGGAGCTGGAGCTTTTGGTCATCTGACTGAGGCCTTCCACTGGCTTATCCCTCCACCTCTTTAAAAATTATGGTTATGATTATAACCATTTTTTCATATCTTGTGTCCTTTTACCTAACATATTGTGGGTAATTCTACCAACATTATTACAACAGAGGTTTACTGTGTTGGGAGACTTATACACAAATAATCCCCACATGGAATGACACTGACGACGACGTTTCGGTCCGACTTGGACCAAAGTTACTGGAGTGTGTTGGTGCTAATTTACCCATTTTATTTTTAATTAAGGTAGTGTGGTATATTTTCCGTAAAGTAACTTTAGTATTCCTCTTCTGAACACTTTATTCGTTAATGCCTGATGCATTTTATGAAATGGATTTTTTTTTTTTAGTAGATTTAAGCTAAGAACCCTGCTTATATTATAGTTTTTTTCTGCCTAAGTGGCAGGACACTTCAATCTATTTCTTCTTCTTACTTTTGTCAAAATTTGCTGTTGTTTGTTCTCTTATTGCGAGAAACTGTTTATGGATATGATATAGACTTCACTTAATGTGCTGACACTGCAGCCACTGACTTATAGTATCTGACTTGCAATAAATAGCCTTAGAATATGACTTAGACTGATAAATAAACTTTTATCAACAGTGCTGACGCCACTACTGCTGACGCCGCCGCTTCTGACGTTGCCGCTGCTTATGTAACTTCGTATCTTGGCCTGGATACAGTTCTGGATACAGTTCTGGATACAGTTTGGACTGACCATTGTTTCCTGTCTTCTTGTTGCTGGTTCGCGGTAATGTGTTGGTATCTTCTGGCAGCTACGACTGGTTTGGCATTACAAGTTTTGTGCTTGTTTTAGTTGTTAAATGATTCTGCCCATGAACGTTCTTATATTAGGACTCTCATTGTTAGGAGAGCTGGGTGATCTAATATACATACATACAAGCATACAAAATAACCCCAGTAAAAAATAATGAAATTCCAAGCGCTTTTGTGATTTCTTACATTATTAACGAAGACTGTTTATTGATGATGTGAGAAATCACGAAAGCCATTGGAATTTCACTATTTTTCACTGGTTATTTTGCAAATTAAGATATCACCTGCTTCCCGTGGTGTTATTACACACACACACACACACGTGGTCCAGCAACTGGCTTCTCGAGTTTAACCCTGCTAAATGCAAAGTCATGAAGATCGGGGAAGGGCAAAGAAGACCGCAGACATAGTATAGGCTAGGTGGCCAAGGACTGCAAACCTCACTCAAGGAGAAAGATCTTGGGGTGAGTATAACACCGAGCACGTCTCCGGACGCACACATCAACCAGATAACTGGTGCAGCATATGGGAGCCTGGCAAACCTGAGAATAGAGTTCCGATACCTTAGTAAGGAATCGTTCAAGACACTGTACACTGTGTACGTCAGGCCGATATTGGAGTATGCAGCACCAGTTTGGAACCCACACCTGGTCAAACACGTCAAGAAATTAGAGAAAGTGCAAAGGTTTGCAACAAGGTTAGTTCCGGAGCTAAGGGGAATGTCCTATGAAGAAAGGTTAAGGGAAATCGGCCTGACGACACTGGAAGACAGGAGGGTTAGGGGAGATATGATAACGACATACAAAATACTGCGTGGAATAGATAAGGTGGATGTAGACAGGATGTTCCAGAGAGGGAACACAGAAACAAGGGGTCACAATTGGAAGTTGAAGACTCAGATGAGTCAAAGAGATGTTAGGAAATATTTCTTCAGCCATAGAGTAGTCAGGAAGTGGAATAGTCTAGCAAGTGATGTAGTGGAGGCAAGAACCATACATAGCTTTAAGACGAGGTATGATAAAGCTCATGGAGCAGGGAGAGAGAGGACCGAGTAGCGGTCAGTGAAGAGGCGGGGCCAGGAGCTAAGTCTCGACCCCTGTAATCACAATTAGGTGAGTACACCAGGCACATCTGAGGCGCACATCAACCAAATACTAACTGCTGCAACATACGGGCGCCTAGCAAACCTAAAGGTAATTCTCACCCAAAGCTAAGTGCTCAATATCAAACATTCCCAGCAAAGTAGAATAATCACTTAACGTAAAAACCTGACTAATCAATTGAATGTAAAACCTGTTATGAATATTACATACTTAGCTAATTATTTCCACAACACTTACATTATAATGACCACGTAAACTAACTGCAATGCAATTAATTGTTTTAAATTGTTATCTCACTCAATTAGTTGCATTGCTACAATTAATTGATATGTTCAACTTATATTCAAACTTTATAACTTAGATATGCAACTTTACTTATTTTATAAATTATCAACCATAACTTTTTACCATGTAGTCTAGAATTAAGTAGTCCTAAGAATGCCGCAATGCACAGCATATTAGGGGCTTTTGGCATGTACATCTCATTAATAACTAAGTAATAACTATGTAATAACTATGTATAACTATGTCTACCATAATGTCTCAATAAAGTATTATTATTATTATTATTATTATTATTATTATTATTATTATTATTATTAAGAACAGCATTCCGACATCTCAATAAGGAATCGTTCAGGACCCTGTACACTGTGTACGTTAGGCCCATACTGGAGTATGCAGCACCAGTTTGGAACCCACACCTAGCCAAGCACGTAAGGAAATTAGAGAAAGTGCAAAGATTTGCAACAAGATTAGTGCTGGAGCTAAGGGGCATGTTCTACAATGAGAGGATAAGGGAAATCAACCTGATGACACTGGAGAACAGGAGAGATAGGGGGGATATGATAACGACATATAAAATACTGAGAGGAATCGACAAGGTGGACAGAGACAGGATGTTCCAGAGATGGGACACAGAAACAAGGGGTCACGGTTGGAAGTTAAGACTCAGATGAATCACAGGGATGTTAGGAAGTATTTCTTCAGTCACAGAGTGGTCAGGAAGTGGAATAGTCTGGGAAGTGATGTAGCGGAGTCAAGATCCATACATAGCATTAAGAAGAGGTATGATAAAGCTCATGGAGCAGGAAGAGTGACCTAGTAGCGACCAGGGAAGAGGCGGGGCCAGGAGCTGTGATTCGACCCCTGCAACCACAACTGGATAAGTACACACGCACACATAAGGAGCTGTGACTCGACCCCTGCAACCACAACTAGGTGAGTACACACACACACACACATGGATGTTAGGAAGTATTTCTTCAGTCACAGAGTGGTCAGGAAGTGGAATAGTTTGGGAAGCGATGTAGTGGAGGCAGGATCCATGCATAGCTTTAAGAAGAGGTATGATAAAGCTCATAGCGCAGGGAGAGTGACCCAGTAGCAGCCAGTGAAGAGGCGGGGCCAGAAGCTATGAATCGACCCCTGCAACCACAACGAGGTAAGTACAACTAGGTGACTACACACACACACACACACACACTGTGACTCGACCTCTACAACCACAACTAGATGAGTACTAGGTGAGTACACACACACACACACACACCCGCCCTGATGGCATGGTGGCTATAGCTTTCGCTTCATGCACGGAGGGCCCGGGTTCAATTCCCGGTGGGGCAGAAACATTTTGAAGTGTTTCCTTACCCACACACACACACACACACATATACATACAACAGGCCTAGTGTCTAATCGACATGTGCCTAGGACAAAATGGTAACTAACACACATACACGCTGCGTGGGCTAGTCACAACTTGTAGGGCTCCGTGAATATAAGTGCTTTTGAGGGCTACCCAAGGGTACTGCAAGGTAGTGAACATCTCTTGAAGCGATTTACGAGTTGCTCTGAGCCACATAAGTGTGGGGAGAGCCATAATTTTATAAGTGAACTAGAAATAAATATTTGGTGGCGGGGTCAGAGTGGGCCTAGTGTGCTCCAGGCGACGTTGCCACGTGTGTCACCCTAGATAATAAAGGGAAATAAATATGCTACTACACGCTGGACAAGCTGCATCGCATCGCAAGTATTCACCTATGTGTGGTTTTTGGGGTGTCGGGTGTAAGTTCCAATTACCTAACCGCTAAGCTGTTTGTGAACGGTCAACTCTCATAGTAAGATAAGGAA
This sequence comes from Cherax destructor, assembly GCA_009830355.1. NCBI lineage: Eukaryota > Metazoa > Arthropoda > Malacostraca > Decapoda > Parastacidae > Cherax > Cherax destructor. The sequence goes on along the minus strand of WNWK01054101.1, from coordinate 5,367 downwards.
TAGGATATTAAGTACTCGGTAACAAGTAGCAATTGATAATTTCTAGTAGAAAATGGCGAGTAGACAGGTGAATCATAGAATACATTAACTGGTAGGTCAGGTGTGTCAGGTCAGGCCAGGTAGAGGAGCACTGTAGACTACGTGTTACTCGCAGACCCCACATACACACATACATACATACACACTCATACACCATAACAAAATTTCACCACTACTTTTCACACAATAAATCCACACACATATAGTTACACACACACACACACACACATACACACACACACACACACACACACACACACACACACACACACACACACACACACACACACACACACACACACACACACAAACACACTGCGGGGAATTGACAAGGTAGATAGTGACAGGATGTTTCAGAGAGGAAACATAGAAACAAGGGGACACAACTGGAAGCTGAAGACTCAGATGAGTCAAAGGGATGTCAGGAAGCATTTCTTCAGCCACAGAGTAGTCAGGAAGTGGAATAGTCTAGAGAAAGATATAGTGGAGGCAGGAACCATACATAGTTTTAGGACAAGGTATGATAAAGCTCATGGAGCAGGGAGAGCAGAGACCCAGTAGCAGACAGCGAAGAGGCGGGGCCAGGAGCTGAGTCTCGACCCCTGCAACCACAATTAGGTGAGCAATTAGGTGAGTACACACACAGGAAGGAAGGAAGGCAGCTGGGTAGGCAGGACGGGGTGCGTCACCAACAAGGGATGTATCAAGTGCTAGAGGGCATACACACAACTGAGGAGGAGGTTAAGCAGTTACTCAGTGACCTTGATACCTCAAAGGCGATGGTTCCGGACAATATCTCTCCGTGGGTTCTTCGGGAAGGAGCTGAGGTACTGAGTGTGCCACTTACCATAATATTCAACACATCCCTTGAAAATGGGCAGATACCTGAGGTATGGAAGAAGGCCAACGTAGTCCCCATCTTTAAAAAAGGAGACAGAAAAGAGGCACTAAACTATAGACCGGTGTCACTTACATGTATAGTGTGCAAAGTCCTGGAGAAAATCATCAGGAAAAGAATGGTGGAGCACCTCGAGCTGAACAGGATAATAAACACCAGACAGCACGGATTCCGAGAAGGCAAATCCTGTGTAACAAACCTCCTAGAGTTCTATGATAAAGTAACAGAGGTAAGGCAAGAGAGAGAGAAGGGTGGGTTGATTGCATTTTCCTGGACTGCAGGAAGGCCTTCGACACAGTTCCTCACATGAGATTAGTAAAGAAGTTGGAAGAACAAGCATGTATAACAGGAAGGGCACTGGAATGGATCAGGGAATACCTCACAGGGAGGCAACAACGGGTCATGGTGCGAGATGAGGTATCACAGTGGGCGCCTGTGACGAGCGGCGACAGCAGGGGTCAGTCCTAGGACCAGTGTTATTCTTGGTATATGTAAATGACATGACGGATGGGATAGACTCAGAAGTGTCTCTGTTCGCAGATGATGTGAAATTAATGAGGAGAATCACATCGGAAGAGGACCAAGCAGGACTTCAAACAGACCTGGACAAGCTTGACATCTGGTCTAGCAACTGGCTTCTCGAATTCAATCCCACCAAATGCAAAGTCATGAAGATCGGAGAAGGGCAAAGAAGACCGCTGACAGAGTACAGGCTAGGCAGGCAAAGGCTACAAACCTCGGCAAAGGAGAAAGACCTTGGGGTGAGTATAACGCCAAGCACATCTCCGGAGGCACACATCAACCAGATAACTGCGGCAGCATATGGGCGACTGGCAAACCTAAGATTAGCGTTCGTTACCTTAACAAGGAATCGTTCAAGACACTGTACACCGTGTACGTCAGGCCCATACTAGAATATGCAGCACCAGTCTGGAACCGACACCTGGTCAAGCACGTAAAGAAACTAGAGAAAGTGCAAAGGTTTGCAACAAGGTTAGTTCCACAACTCAGGGGTCTGTCCTATGAGAAAAGATTGAGGGAAATAGGACTAACAACACTGGAGGAAAGAAGGGTCAGAGGAGACATGATAACGACATACAAAATACTGCGGGGAATCGACAAGGTAGACAATGACAGGATGTTCCAGAGAGGGAACACAGAAACAAGGGGACACAACTGGAAGCTGAAGACTCAGATGAGTCAAAGGGATGTTAGGAAGCATTTCTTCAGCCACAGAGTAGTCAGGAAGTGGAATAGTCTAGAGAAAGATATAGTGGAGGCAGGAACCATACATAGTTTTAAGACGAGGTATGATAAAGCTCATGGAGCAGGGAGAGCAGAGACCCAGTAGCGGACAGCGAAGAGGCGGGGCCAGGAGCTGAGTCTCAACCCCTGCAACCACAATTAGGTGAGTACAATTAGGTGAGTATACACACACACATGGCATGGTGGCTAGCGCTCTTGCTTCATGCCCGGAGGGCCTGGGTTCAATTCCCGGCAGGGCCGAAACATTTCGAAGTGTTTCGTTACACACACACACACACACACACATACATACAACAGGCCTAGTGTCTAATCGACATGTGCCTAGGACAAAATGGTAACTAACACACACACATTAACTGGTAGGTCAGGTGTGTCAGGTCAGGCCAGGTAGAGAAGCACTGCAGACGGCGTGTCACTCGCAAACTCCACATACACACCCATACACCATAACACAATTTCACCACTACTTTTCACACAACCCACACACACAAATACATACACACACACATACATACACACACACATACACACACACAATGGTGCAGGGAGGCAAAGACTCAGAGTGTCAGAGAATGGAAAAGGTACAGAAGGCAAAGAACCCAAGTAAACAAAGAGATTAGTAGAAGAGCTAGAAACAAGTATGCACAAGTATGGAGGGAGGCACAGAAACAGCACAAAACGACATAGCATCGAAAGTTAAGTCCGACCCGAAACTGATGTTAAGTCACATCAGAAGGAAGACAACAGTTAAAGACCAGGTGATAAGGCTGGGGAGAGAAGAGGGGGGAATCACAAGTAATGATCAAGAGGTATGTGAGGAGATCAACTTGGGGTTTTAAAGGGGGAATATTCACAGTGGAGGAAGAAAAAGGAGCTGGGTAGACTGGATGGGGGCGCCACCAAAAAAGGGTGAACCCCAACGCTAGGGGGAAACCAACTGAGGAGGGGTGAAGGGGGTTCTCAGAACCTTGATACCTAAAAAGGTAGGGGGCCTGAAAATCTCCCCGTGGGTTTTGGAAAGGGGTCTGGGGACTGGGTGTGCCACTTACCATAATATTCAACACATCCCTTGAAAATAGGCAGTTACCTGAGGTATAAAAAAGGGGGCCAACATAGTCCCCATTTTTAAAAAAGGGACAGAAAAAAAGGCACTAAACTATAGACCGGTGTCACTTACATGTATAGTGTGCAAAGTCCTGGAGAAAATCATCAGGAAAAGAATGGTGGAAAAATTAGCTGAAGGGGATAAAAAACCCCCCAGACAAAAACGGTTCCGGGAAGGCAAATCCTGTGTAAAAACCCCCTTTAATTCTTTTGGGGAAAAGTCGAGATGGCCCCCACTCCCCAACCTCAAAGGGTACCTGTTTTTGTTAATAAAACCCATATTTTTTGCCTTCATAAAAACAAAAAACCCTAAGGCATATAAGCTCATCATTTCCCTCATCTGGAACTATCCCCCCCATCCAGCCCTTTTTAATTGACTTTGTTCTAGGATATCGGGGGTGACTGCTGTTTTTTTGCTGCCCTTTTTTTTTCAATACTGATTTTGATACAGCCTTAGGAGCCCGGAAAATTTCCCCTACACTTTTCTTCTCAAGGGCCCTTTTTCTTATGACACTTTTAAAAAAAAAATCTTTAAACCTACAAGTACTACTACTGTGCTAAACCCCCACAATGTTTATTTTTTACAGCATTTCATTTTTTCCCCAGGAGCAGAGTTCTGATCTGTAACAAATGCCTTTTCCCAATTAAAAAAGTTTGTCAAATATTTTGCAGACTGCAAACTTTGCAAACCAAATTTTTAACTGGGGGGAGGAAAAAAAACTTCATCCACCACCGCCATAAACAACTGGTCCCTCATTTGGGGTCAAATTCCCCCCCAAAGGTACAGTTACACCAAAATTTTTTAAAACTGTATATAATTCATGCAAGGACTCACCCTGTCGTTTCTTCCTCTGCTGAAAACCAACAAACCGGGGTGGGGGGGTTTCACTGCATAATAACCTTTCAGTGGCACGCCAATCGTCGTAACGACCGTGTGGTAAATCGGGGACAATTCCCAAAAACCTGTAAATTTCTGATCCCGGACCCCAGCAAAAATTCCCTTGTTATCTTGCTCTTTAATTCCTAAGTGAGCGAAATTCTTCCAAAAGCTTAGCCAAAGCTCCAAAAAGATCTTACGTGGGTCAAAATTTTCCAACCTTCCTTGGGGGATGCTGCCATGCTGCCCCCTTTTTTCCCCCCCGTATCACTGTTCTGCTGCAATGTCCTCGCCTGGCAATATCCCCACTATTCCCGGCCACAGTGGCCACTATCCTTCCTGATGATCCCATCCCGTTGCCCTGTAGTGGTTGTGGGTTAAAAAACCCCGAGTAACATAACAATGTACTCTCCAGGGCCGCTCCTAAAAAAAAACAACAACAATAACAAAACAATTATAAATGACTTAAAAACCCAAAAAAACGTATTCAACCTCCTACTGTTCCCAACCCCTTCAGAGACTGTTTGTCAGACTCATGACTTCGATTCGAAGTTCTCTAACTCTGACCATGACCAAGCCTCAAGATCGGACAACGATAAAATAAGCTATCATTATCTCCTCTGTGTTTTCCCTACCATTCTTTAGTTGGGGCCTTGGCATGTTGTAATTAATATCAGTGGTTTGGAATGCCCGACCAAGTCCAGGGCTTTACCCTTGAGCTTTAACGTAATACTGTAGTTTGGTGGCATCTGACAAATCATCCCTGTCATCTATCTGGGGGGTTTAAAATGGGGCCCAGTAAGCAATGTACTCTGTCAAGTTTCCGTCGAACATTGGTAAATTCAATGTAGGCAATCTGGGTAACACTCTAGGGGCTGTGGTGGCCGTGTGCCCTGTACTATTATTCGTTGACCCTGCTGTATTAGCCTTCAAAAATTTTTTTTAACTTTTTGCAGAGTCCCCCCTCTTTAGACATTCGGGCCCCCTGATCATCGCATTCCTCCGCCGTCTCCAAATTTCAGGCCCTCCGCCCCCTAGGCTTCGTCTCGTAATGAAGATGGCTGTCTCCAATGCCTTTTGCCTTTCCTTTAAAAACTCTAAACACCTTTCTAGATCCTCCAACTGCATCTGGGTTTTCTCTGACAGCACGGCCTCCCTACATGCCTTGGTTAGGCGTCCCTTG
>WNWK01054100.1:0-11664 GCA_009830355.1 Cherax destructor | reverse complement strand
CTCCTACCCATTTTGATCCCCGAACTCATTCTTTCTCCTGCATCGATCTTTCCATCTGCTCTTCATCAACTGTCCTTGACTTCACCTGGTCTGTCCTCCCGGACTTGCATGACAGCGATCATTTCCCAATCATCCTAAAGTCCCCTCTGTTTTCCACCTCCTCATTGCCCACGCTGGCAATTTGACCGGCGAAATGGGACCTTACGCACATCTTACTGCCTTTCATGAGGTTCCTACCTCGTCCTCCATTGATGAGGTTTTACATCTCTTTTCGTCCTCCATCTTCACAGCGGCTTCACATTCTATTCCCAAACCTCGGGCAAGCATCCTCAGAAGTGCGTGCCTTGGTGGTCTCCTACTTGTGCTCGGGCAGTGCGTTTGAAACGCGCTGCATGGGGCAGGTATCGGTATAACAGAACCACAGAGAGACTCCTTGATTTCAAGCAGAAGAGAGCTATTGCTCGCGTGTCATACGTGATGCTAAATGCACTTGCTGGCGAGCTGCTAGCCAGCCAGCTGGTCAGCTGGCCAGCCAGCCAGCTGGTCAGCTAGCCAGCCAGCCAGCTGGTCAGCTAGCCAGCCAGCCAGCCAACTGGTCAGCAAGCCAGCCGGCTAGCTGGTCAGCCAGCAAGCCAGCCAGTCGACTGGCCATCCATCCCAGCCAGCTGTTCACCCAGCTAGCCAGCTGGCCAGCTGGTCACCCAGCTGGTCAGCCAGCCAGCCAGCTAGCCGTAAGCCAGCTGGTCAGCAGCCAGCCAGCTGGTCAGCTAGCCAGCCAGCCAGCTGGTCAGCCAGCCAGCCAGCCAGCTGGTCAGCCAGCCAGCCAGCCAGCTGGTCAGCCAGTCGCCAGCAGTTATTGTAGTATACAAGGAGTGTATATATACAAATATGGTTTATATTGGTCTCACAGGACATAAAAGTTACTTGAAAAAAAAAATATTAAAAATAAAAGAAAAAGTCCAAAAAAAAAAAAACTATTACCGGCCAACCGGAAGTCACCGATGTTGCTGTCAGCGGTTCAATTTTGGTCAACTTGAAACCTCCATATCTCCGTAAGTATTGATCGCAAAATTTTTTTGTTTAGCTATTTAGATTCAGAAAAACGAAATCTATCATTTCATAAGAAAAAATAATTTTTTTTTTTCCGAATATTTTTCGACACCAGGAACACTTTCCCCAGAAGGCCTGTCCACCCCCAAAGGGTTAATAGACGTTTGATGTGGTATTTAGAGACTCACAGTAGTCTCTCCCCTAGTCAGTATGGCTTCCGTAAGGGCCGTTCTGCCATTGACCCCTTGCTGCGCTTGGATCGTATATTCGTAATGCCTTTCGAATAACCATTCGGTTATCGCTATCTTTTTCGACCTTGAGAAGGCTTATGATACAACTTGGAGATATAATATCTTGGCCCAGGCCCACTCCTTAGGCCTCCGAGGCAACCTACCATTCTTTCTTAAGGCTTTCTTAACTGACAGACATTTCCGGGTCGGGTTAGTAATGAACTCTCCCGAATTTGTCAAGCTGAAGGTGTCCCCCAGGGATGTGTTTTGAGCACAACACTTTTTCTGCTTGCTATAAATAATCTGGCATCTGTTCTCCCATCCAATATTTGGTCATCGCTCTATGTGGATGACTTTGCTATAGCTTGTGCAGGTGCTGACTGTCACCTCATTGCAGTTTCCTCCAGCATGGCATCAACCGGGTTTCTGATTGGGCCACCATCACGGGTTTAAATTTTCTAGTGGCAAAACTCTCAAATTACGTTCACTAGACATTCAGTGGTCTCAGATCATCCATTGTACCTATACGGCTCACGTATCCCAGAACGTGATACAGTCAGGTTTCTTGGCCTCCTGTTTGACCGCAGATTGTCCTGAAACCTCACTTACCTCTCTGAAGGCGACTTGTCATAGCCGGCTGAACCTCCTTAAAACCCTCGCACATCTTTCATGGGGGGCTGATCGTAGAACTCTCCTTCGTCTACATTCGGCCCTAATTCTATCGAAACTCGATTATGGTGACCAGATACAGTGGACCCTCGGTTAACGAATACCCCGGAAATCGTGCAATTATGTAAGTATAATTTTGTAAGTTCTTGTGGAAGTGTATTTTTGTGGGTCTGAAATAGACTAACCTACGTGAAATTTTTCCTTAAGGGAGTAAATTCGTTCGGTAATGGCACTTGAGCAGACTTCACGAGTGAAGTTTTTACGAAACTCGGGGGTCCACTGTATATTCGGCAGCCTCTCCTGCCACTCTTTCCAGCCTTAATCCCATCCATCACCAGGGATTACGCTTATGCCTTGGTGCTTTTCGTTCTTCCCCGGTTGAGAGCCTCTATGTAGAAGCGAACATTCCATCCTTGTCCGATCGTCGCGATGCACATTGCATTCGCTATTATGTTCGCTCTCATGACCTCCGCAATCCTTCCATGTATAGGATTGTCACAGATGTTAGTAGACGCTCGTTATTTGTTCGTCGCCCCTGTTTACTTCCTCCCTTTTCTCTTCGTCTGCATTCACTCTTGTCTTCCCTTCAGCTTCCGCCTTTGTATGTTCATGTGACTTCACCCTTTCCTCTACCCCCTTGGGAAGTTCCTGCTGTCCGTGTCTGTTCTATTCCTCTACCTTGCGCGAAAGCCCAACTGCCTACGGCGGCTTCTGCTCTTTCTTTCTAGACCATTTCCGTTCTCATTCCCATGCCATCGCAGTATACACCGATGGTTCAAAGTCATCTGACGGCGCGGATTGCAGCAGTGTTTCCAGACAGAGTCGTACGAGGGCATCTATTACCCTCGGCTAGCATATTTACGGCTGAATTGTATGCCATTTTTGTGGCACTTATCCGTATTGCATCTATGCCTGTATCACCATTTGTGGTCGTTTCAGACTCCCTTAGTGCTTTACAGGCTATCCGTAAATTGATACACCTCACCCTCTAGTTCTTCGTATCCACCTTTGGTTACGCCGTATCTTTAGCAAGCATAAAGATATTGTCTTTTGTTGGGTCCCTGGTCATGTTGACGTACAGGGCAATGAACAGGCAGACACTGCTGCGGGTCAGCAGTACACGACCTTCCAGTTTCATATAGAGGGTGTTCCTTTCACGGACTATTTTGCGGTCATTGCTACCCACCTTCGCACCCGTTGGCAACGACGCTGGTCTGACCTGCTGAATAACAAACTTCATTCTATTAAACCGGTTATAGGTTTCTGGCCTTCTTCTTGTCACCAATGTCGAGGTTGGGAGACTACACTCTCCCGTCTTCGCATCGGCCACACTCGTCTTACTCACGGGTATCTCATGGAGAGGCTCCCTGCCCCTCTCTGTGAGCATTGTCAGGTTCCAGTATCTGTTCGACATATCCTGTTGGACTGCCCCCACTATCAACGAGCACGCAGAATTTACCTCCAACGACGTCTTCGCTCTGCGGCCCTTTCTTTACCTTCCCTTCTTGCAGATGGACCCTTCTTGCAGATGGACCCTCCTTTAATCCTGACTCTCTCATTGACTTTTTGACAGAAACTGACTTACTACACAAACTCTGAAGATTATACCTCTAGCACCTCCCTCAGTCCCTTCTACCTCGATCTCTTGTACCCTCCACCCCTGCACTATACCGTCATCTTGCACTCCATACCCTACTAATCGTCCATCTCCCTCTTACAACCCACTCTCCCTGCATCCTACAATAACCTGCAGCGCTGTATAACCCCTGTGGTTTAGCGCTTCTATTTGATTATAATAATAATAATAATAATCTCACCTACTGAGACAGCAAACAGACTTAATGTTTTCTTCTCCACCATAGGAAAGAATCTAGCAAGTAAAATCCCAAGCTCAAACACCCGTCCAACAGACTACCTCACAAACACCTACCCTAATACGCTATTCCTAGCTCCTACCAACCCAATTGAAGTCTCACTCATAATCAACACCCTTAAAAACAAGGCAGGAGACATAAACAGCTTACCAACTTTTATGTACAAAAAAGCTTCACAGGTACTCTACTAATTATAGCAACACTATTCAATAAATCCATTGAAGCCTCTACCTTTCCATCAATTCTCAAAATAGCTAGGGTCACCCCAATCCACAAAGGAGGTGAGCAAACAGACCTGAATAATTATAGGCCAATTTGTAATTTACCATTGCTTTCTAAAATCTTCGAAAAATTAATTCATAGACAAATCTATTCCTACCTCGTCTCACACAATGCTCAACCCTGTCAATTTGGATTCAGGACAAACAAGAGCACAAATGATGCTATTATGCACATGTTGGGTTAATATATACAGCACTTGAGAAAAAAGAAGTCCCACTGGGAATCTTCATTGATCTACGCAAAGCTTTTGATACAGTCGATCATGATTTACTGCTCACAAAATTAGCACACTATGGTATAAGGGGGCACCCACTCAACTACTTTTTTTTTTTTTCAAACAAACAAATTTTATTTCATTGCAGATTAAATGGGTATTGGAAGTTACAATGTAAATTGAGTGCAAGGAGAGCCACTGACATGCCATGGCATTAGGGGCAGCTTATTCTAGTCCTTAAAAAATATGTACTTAATATTAGAAATTTATTGAGTTTATTCTAGTTAAAAATTATTTTCAAAATTACAATATGATGAAATTTTACTGTTTAAATTATTATATAATTATATTAGATCTTAGATTGTTACAGGTGTTAAGATTCTTGAATGATAATATGGAATTGAAGATTATCTTAAGGCAAATAACATTGAGCATTTTGACATTAACTTATAATATGAGTAGGGGTAACATAATAGTAACATATTATTAAAAATTGAGATTATCGTATAGGAAAGTAACAATGAGCATTTTCAAAGTAGTTTATAGTATGATCATTTAGGTTTGGGTGAGTAGGTGGTTTTTGAGTTGAGTCTTAAATTGATTTTCAGACAAGATTATCTTAATATTTACTGGTAATAAATTCCAGATTCTGGGGCCCTTTATGTGCATAGAATTTTTACATAGGTTGGTATGAACACGGGGTATATCAAAAAGTGATCTGTGTCGTGTGTTGTGGTCATGGGTCCTATTAAAGTTGGTGAGGAGAGTTTTGAGCAGAGGGTTTATATTAGAGTGTAAAGTTTTATATATGTAGTAGGCACAAGAGTAAGTATGAATGTTCTTTACGGTGAGTAGTTTGAGACTTTTGAATATTGGTGGAGTATGCTGTCTAGAGTGGGAATTTGTTATCATTCTGACTGCGGCCTTTTGTTGTGTTATGAGTGGTCTAAGGTGATTTAACGTTGTTGATCCCCATGCACAGATTCCATAGGTGAGATACGGGTAGATAAGTGAATGATATAGTGCAAGGAGAGCTAATTGAGGTACATAATAGTGTATCTTTGATAATATGCCTACTGTCTTCAAGATTTTCTTGGAAATTTGTTGTATATGTGTTTGGAATTTAAGGCTACTGTCAAGGTGGATTCCTAGGAATTTTCCCTCTGTGAGTCTTTTGATGGGTGTACCATTAAGTGTTATGTTAAGTGGAACATTTGTGGCTTTGCTTCCAAACTGTATGAAGTAGGTCTTGTCAGTATTGAGAGTAAGCTTGTTAGTCGTCATCCATGTTGATATTTTCTGTAATTCGGCATTAACAGTGTTGGCCAGTATAACTGGATTTGGGTGAGAGAAGACATACGTTGTGTCATCTGCAAATAAAATAGGTTTGAGTAGTTGCGATGCATTCGGTAGGTCAATTATGTAAATGAGGAATAGGAGTGGCCCCAGGACACTTCCTTGAGGACTCCGACTGTAATTTGTTGTGTGGAAGAGTTCGCTCCATTTGTGTACGTATTGGCTTCTGTTGGTGAGGTATGATTTTAGGTAGTTGAGTGGGTGCCCCTTATACCATAGTGTGCTAATTTTGTGAGCAGTAAATCATGGTCGACTGTATCGAAAGCTTTGCGGAGATCAATGAAGATTCCCAGTGGGACTTCTTTTTCTCAAGTGCTGTATATATTAACTCCAACATGTGCGTAATAGCATCGTTTGTGCTCTTGTTTGTCCTGAATCCAAATTGACAGGGTTGAGTACATTGTGTGAGACGAGGTAGGAATAGATTTGTCTATGAATTAATTTTCGAAGATTTTAGAAAGCAATGGTAAATTAGAAATTGGTCTATAATTATTCAGGTCTGTTTGATCACCTCCTTTGTGGATCAGGGTGACCCTAGCTATTTTGAGGTTTATGGAAATTTAGTTCCCTAAGAAATAATGTCACGTAGGTTAGTCTATTTCAGACCCCCAAAAATACACTTGACAAGCACTTACAATATTAACACTATAACTATACGATTTCCGGGGATTCTAGTTAGGCAGGGGTCCACTGTACCGCCAAGTTGTGTCATAAGCCTTCTCAAGGAGTGAAAAAGATGGCGATAGCCGATTGGTTATTGCTTAAAGGCATTTCGAATATACGTATCTAAGTGCAGTAAGGGTCAATGGCAGAATGGCCCTTATGAAAGCCATATTGACCCCAGTGGAAAGACTATTGTGCATCTCTAAATACCACATCAAACGTCTATTAACTAGACATTCATCACCTTACCAAACTGCACTGGTAAGAGGCGATGAGGACGGTGAGTGAGATATCATCCCATAGTACCCAGTTTACGAAAAGGGAGAACAATAGCAGACTTCCACAGCTGGGGAAGAGCTCTTGCGGCCATACTGATGTAAATGCTGTAGCATACGAATATGTATGCCGTCTGGCCCAGCTGCTGATGATGCGTCAAGCAGAGTGTATTTGCCTCCAGTTCTTGAAGGTAAAGGCACATTATAGATTCTTCTCTGAGAAGAAAAATCTAAGGGCTTTAACTCGCTGGCAGACTTAGAAGAAAGGAATGATGGGCATAGATGGAGCCCTTAGAAATGCGGACCAGATGATTACCAATTTCAGTGGCAACTGGGAGGGTGTGCTATATCGACACCGGCAACCTGAAGAACAGGAGCCGGGTCTGGGGAGGAATTAGGGATGTAATTGGATATCGTATCCGCATCCCAGACATCGCATAAATTCTTACATCCGCATCCGTAGTTTTCTAAATGAGACATCTGTATCCGCATCCATATTTTTCTAAACGAGACATCCATCCACATTTTCCTAAATGAGACATCAGCATCCGTAATTACTATTAAATAAATATCATCTGCATCATCCGTGCCAAACAAGATGTGGCGGATATTATAACCTAAATTACAGAGCTTGCATGTTTGATTTCCCCACCGAAACTTGTTCTTATGATTTATAAATTAACATTGCAGCTTCAAATATTATAACAATGACCTGTGCAGAGAGAGAGAGAGAGAGAACTACATAGAAAGAACACTGCAGCAGGCCTCTTGGCCATACTAGGTAAGTCCTTCACAATCCAGGTAAAATCCTGGAGTTTACCTGGAGAGAATTCCAGGGGTCAATGCCCTGCAGCCGGTCTGTGACCAGGCCTCATGTTGGACCAGAGCCTGATCAACCAGGCTGTTACTGCTGGCATACGCAGTCCAGCGTCGAGAACCACAGCCTGGCGTGCAGTGCGACTTTGGGTGCCTGTTCAGGTGCCTGCTTGAAGACATCCAGGGGTTTGTTGGTAATCCCCCTTATGTATGCTGCCCAACCAGATTTTCAATTCTATCCACGAAATAAGCTTTGACCAATTCTATTTACTCTGTGCAAGTCCACTCAAACCAACCCTCCTCACTCATGAATTTATCCAACCTAAAAATTTAAAACTACCCAAGGTGCTAGCTTCAATAACCCTACAAGGCTGATAAATTAGACACATATGCAATGGAAATAAATTATATAAAATACCAACACAATGGAAAAATAAACACAATAAAAAGGGATCACATTCTGCTTATGTGTTTATTAGACACATATACGTGAAAATTAGGTTGAGCAAATATTCTGTTATTGGGCCAACAGGCCTGCTGCAGTGTTCCTCCTTTCTTATGATGTATATACATCTTTATTGAAAGCGTTTAGCCACACAGTGGCTTCATCAGTCCATACAAAGGAGAATCGTGAAGAACAGGAGTTTGAGGTGAAATGATCCCACCTCAGCCTGGAGTTACTGTCTGACACAGCAACATCTTGGTATCTTAATGCTGGGAAATTCTTCCTTGCCTAACCCTTGGCCTGCCCTACTTCCACATTATTGGTCAGAATGTGACACCTGCTACTGCTGCACCTCTTCTGCCTACGGTATATAAGCCACTTCTTCACATATGTTGTATTATTATCAAGATTGATGGACTGACAACATCAAGTCAAGGCTAAGGGACTGATTACACACAATTCTCCGTTGTATGTACTGATGAATCACTATGTGGCCGAAACGTTTCCTCAAAATAAAGATACCCAAGTGTTGCATCTGTGTCTAATTTATCAACATGTCGGTTCTCTGAACCATTCATCTGCATATGTGTGAGACACACACACAGTAACACTGTGGAGGTGTATAAATGAAGCAAGGAATTAATATAGGGATGTAAATAGCGTTTGATAAACATATTAGGTTGGATAAACACATGAGTGGGGAGTTTTGATTTGAGTGGGAAAATATTGTTAGTGGGATGGTTGTGAGACTTACCTAGTATGGGCCAACAACAGGCCTGCTGCAGTGTTCCTCCTTTCTTATGTTCTTATGGAGGAACACTGCAGAAGGCTACTGGCATGCAAGGCAAGTCCTTATCAAATCTGCCAAAGACTGCAAATTCACTCCACGCACCCGACGCAATCAAACCCATTCTCCTTTGTATTGGACTGAGATCTGTTGTGACAAACAGATCTCAGTCCTAAACTGGAATATGAGATGTGTTTGTGGCTTGATCTAACCCACTGTGAAATCATCACTTGCCAGACTGTGTAAAGAGAGAAATGGAAAGAAACGCAAACAATCAAAGGACGATGAAAAACCAGTAAATAAACGAAGAAGAGAAGACTCAGCGCAAAAAAAACTACAGTGGTTGCAACATTAGATTAACAATGACATCCATTGTTGCTTGCGGCAGTGTTGAAGGAGGGAACCTCTGCAGAGTCTGCAGCAAGCAAAACCATACCAAAGATATTATTGAGAGTTATCATAATTAAAAGGGAATTAGTGGAACAAGTGGAGACAGCTTGCAGTGGTGGAAGGAAATTGAAGGGAAGTACCCTGATTTGTTGAGATTGCTTGCCAGTATCTGTGTTGCCCACAAGCAGTGTTCCTGGTGAGCAGTTGTTCAGTGTTGTTGGTCTCATTTATGACAACAAGCAGCGACTTCTGGCAGAAAATGCAGAGAGACTGTTATTCTTAGAAGAAAAACTTCCAATCATAAACTTTAAGTATTAAGCAAATGTCAATTGATTATGTAAAAAAAGTATTATTTTTTAAAAAAGAATTTAATAAAAGTACATTTTTTTCCTCATTACGAAAAATCCGTCAGGGGGCATTTTTTAAAAGGGAAAAAAACAATCGTTACTCAAAAATTTTTTCCCCAAAAAATAAGGGGAAAAAAAATCCGTCCAAGCCCCAAAAGTAGTTAAATAAAATTTTTTTGAATTTTTTGACATTAAATAATAAAAAATTTAATAAAGTCCTAAATACACTTTAATGCAAAAACCCTTTTTTTTCCAAAACCCCCTTTTTAATCCCCCTTTTTCACTTTTTTGGGCTCCAAGCTACACTCCCCTCCTTTTACCCCCCCATCCCCTTCCCCCCCCTGCTCCCCTTTCCCCCCTGCATCCCCTTTTTCCCCCTCCCCCATCCCCTCCTCCCCATCCTTCCCCCCTGCATCCCCCCCCCTGCTCCCCCCTCATCCCCCCCCTGCTCCCCTTCCCCCTTTTTTACCTTCCCCCCCCTGCATTCCCGCCACCCCCCCCTGCACCCCCCCCCCCTGCACCCCCCCCCCCCCCTGCCCCCCCCCTGCATCCCCCCCCCCTGCACCCCCTTCCCCCCCCGCTCCCCTTTTTCCCCCCCCATCCCTCCCCAACCCCCTTCCCGTTTTTCCCCCCTTTTTCACCCCCTTCCCCCCCGCACCCCCCCCCTGCTCCCTTTTCCCCCCCCGCCCCCCACACCCCTGCATCCCCCCTTCCCCCCCTGCCCCCACCCTCCCCCCCCCTGCACCCTTTTTACCCCCTTCTTTTTCCCGCCACCCCCTGCAATCCCTTCACCCCCCATCCCTTCCCCCCCCCACCGCCACCCCCTGCCCCCTTCCCCCCTGCACCCCTTTTTCCCCCGCACCCCTTTTTCCCCCCCCCCTCCCCCCCCCCTGCATCCCTTCCCCCCGCCCTCCCCCCCCCTGCCTTTTCCCCCCTCCCCCATCCTTTTTCCCCCTGCATCCTTCCCCCCCTGCATCCCTTCCCCCCCTCCCCTTTCACCCCCCCCCCCCTCCCCTCCCCCCCCCCACCTTCCCCCCCCATCCCCTTCCCCCCCCTGCACCCCCTTTCCCCCCCTGCACCCCTTTTCCCCCCTGCACCCCTTTTCCCCCCACCCCTTCCCCCCCCCCATCCCTTCCCCCCTGCTACCCCTCTCTGCATCTTTGCTACCCCTGCCCCTGTTTTCCCCCTGCATGCCTGTTTTCACCCCCCCTTTCCTGCCACCCCTCATGCCTTTCTACCCCCTTTCCCCTCCCCCCCCCCCCTGCTGCCTTTTCCTCCCTCATCCCCCTACCCCCTAAAAGTTCCTCCCCGTTTTCCTCCCCGCAAAAATCCCTGCATAAATGCTACACTCCTATAAATCTTCCCCCCCCTGCATAAATGCTACCTCCCCGCATAAATGCTCCCTTTCCCCATAAATGCTACACCCCCATAAATGCTCACTCCTCAAAAAAAGCTAAACCCCCCCGCATAAATGCTACACCCCCCGCATAAATGCTACCTCCCCGCATAAAAACTACACTCCCTGTAAATGTTTTCCCCCTGCATAAATGCTACCCCCCTTAAATGTTTTCACTCCCTGCATAAATGCCCTTTCCCAAAAATGCTTCACCCCCCGCACATTCTTTACAGGCAGCACTAGGGGTTTTCCCTTTGGGCCCCTGGTACTTATTTGGGAAACCCCCAAAAAAAAGTGGAATTGACAATATACTGGTATGAATGCGGGGGTGTGGGTGGGTTTTGGTTTCCCCGAAACAATAGCACGGGGGGGCCCCCGGGTCGCGCCGGCTGGGGCCAAACGGACCGGGAATTGTTAAGGGAACCCAAAAATCGTAAAATCGATTCAAATTTCTTCGTTTAAATATGGTTATGTAAAAGTAAGATGATAACTTTAAACAGGCCACTGTATTTGATGGGGAAAAAAAAAAAAAAACGGGTTTTTTTTGAATGTCCTGAAAATCCCATCCGACCCCCCGGGGTGTAAAAATGTGACATGTAATTCATCCTTTTACGAAAACAGATATCCGCATTGCACCCCTTTTTTTCTGTGAAATATCCCCATCAAAGCATCCTTTTTACGGGAATATCCCCCCAAAAAAAAGGAAGACATCCGTATACACCCCATCCCGGGTATCTAAATTTTTCCCCCATCATCCCGGGAAGTTCCACTAAATTTTCCCCCTTTTTTTCCAGACTGCCTCTTGGGGGCCCCGTGACAGTAAAAGTAATCTAGCCAGAAAATGCTTTTTGCATAAATATGACAGGGCAA
>WNWK01054099.1:10000-11665 GCA_009830355.1 Cherax destructor | reverse complement strand
TTCTAAATTGGCACTTAAAGTAAGAGGCTTACGACTCTTTTTATCACAACTAGTTAACGAAAGAGTAAACGAGAGAGAGACCGAGATGCGGAGTTCAGACAAGGTAAAAACACAAACTGAACAAGTAGTGGGCGATCACTCGGTCAGGCAAAATGAATGCGTATTAATACGTGTCCACTTTTAGTTCATTCACGTATGTTTGTAAGAGTTAATGGAATTTTCACTTGAAAATAATTTTTTTTATAATAATATTTACCTCACAATACAAATACTCTTACATTGTGTACAAGTTGTACAAGTTAGTACAGAATAAACAAACAGCAACACTCCCATTCTCATGCAACACACTGTTTTTAGAGTTCATGATATTATTATTATAATAAAAAAGAAGCGCCAAACCCACAAGGGTCGTGAATAGCTATATACGTATAGAGTGAAGGCATATGAAAGGAATATTTTTCTACAGTTATATCTCAGTGTTTAACTAGAGAAAACGTAGTTCTTCCTACACTCCTGTGGGAGTATGTATCATGTTTATATGCTATGTAATTTGTTTTTTAAATAATTTTGAAGAAAATATCATAGATGATTTAATGAAAATGTCTATATTAATGTAAAATAAAACATTTAATGTTCCCAAGAGTGATTATTATTAGTACAGTGGTACCTCTACTTACGAGCAAAATTTGTTCCAGTCGGCTATTCAAGTGCCGATACCAAAGGAATTTTTTCCCATAAGAAATAATGAAAATTAGGTTAATCCATTTCAGACCTCTAAAAATACACTTACAAAAGCACCTACAAAAATACACTTACCTAATTGTTCGAGTTGGGAGCTGTTCGTAAGTAGAGGTACCACTATATTACGTAATGTTTTCCCTCTGCCCAGCAACCACACCTCCATAGCATATAAACAGCATGTTTATATGCTTTGTAATGTGTTTCTTATATAGGGAAATAATAATATTAATATTATTATTATTAATACTAATTATTATTATTAATAATGCTAATTATTATTATTATTTCCCTACAATAAATTGTAGGGAAATAATAATAATAAATAATAATTAATAATAATAATTGCTGTGGAGTGCTCTAAACGTCAGTTACCAAATACTGATGACATTTAAAGTGCTCCAGATCAATTATTATAAATTATTATTATTCTAAAAATAATAAATGCTATTTTTGCATTTGTTCTTATGACAAGAGTGATTTAGGCATGTTTACCCTGATGTAAACATCTCTGAGTGGCGGCTTGCCTGCTTGCTTCTCTTACCCCTCATATAATATGGCAAATATTATTCATTTCAGTGTCTTTATTACAGTTCTAGGGTATTTATCGTGTTTCTGATATCAATTAGGAATAAATGTAATAGATATATAACCTTTATTATTAATATTAGTGTAATTACACAACATTTTATTAGCGCTAAGGCTAACATCCACCACCCATGACGACTCACCAGACACTGACTGCTCGCCTCTCCCTCCCTCCAATAGCTCCTCCCATTTCGTAACAATGTTAGATGGTGAATTTAATGTATTTTTCTGTAAGCTTAACTCGTTGTATGTGTATTTTACTTTTTTATTGTTTTCTGTAATACTATATGAGTTATGCAAATTAAAATAAAGTTATCAAATTGGAGTTTTTTTTTTTTT
>WNWK01054099.1:0-5000 GCA_009830355.1 Cherax destructor | reverse complement strand
ACAAAGCCTGCAAGCCCGCCTCCTATGCACATTCTCAGGCGATGTAGCATTGTTTCTGGTTGAGTGAACATTATCCTGCGAGTTCATACAAAATATTTCTTTACAATCCATTGTTTTTGGCCCTTGATTATTGTGTGTGACTGCTAAATAAGCCACCATGGACCCAAATAAAGCTCCTAGTGCCAGTCATTTGGTAAAGAAAGTGAGGAACACCATAGAATTAAAGAAAGAAATTGTAGCAAAGTATCAAAGTGGAGTCGATAAAGGCTATAGCACCATCTAGTGATAAAGTGTAGCATTAACAGTGTAGCAAGTAAGTTAAGCCATTAATTGATAGAAAAATAACGACACGAAATTTAACTCGTCCATTGTTTGTTTGAGGAATATAGGTCACTGAGACCAGAGCCGCCCTCTCCCAACATCTCCTCCAAGGTAAGTGTAAATATTTCTTATTTATATAAATGTGAATATTTCTTATTTATATAAGTGTGAATATTTCTTATTATATAAGTGTGAATATTTCTTATTTATAAATTAAAGTGTAAATATTTCTTATTTCTTATTTATGTACATTGTTTGTGTGAATAGTTGTGGTGGCTTTCTGCTGCCCCCGACAACCACCATGGCTTATGGTCAGTGGCCCTTACACCCAACAACAACAACAACAACACTACCACCAGTCCTTACATTCATAATGACATGTTTTATTCATTCTAGAGTTTATATCAGGTTTCTATGTTATTAATATTGTTTATTATGTCATATTAGATGAATTGTGATAGATAAATATGCCGTAGAGCTAATATTAGTGTCAAATTGAAGCATTTTGTCCTGCCTCCCAACAATAAACTCGCCTCCCTCTCTCCTCCACTCCATCTTCCATACACCAACAAGAGTCGCCAATAAAGGTAAGTGTGCTGTTAAATGTTCATTTATACATGTTATTAGTGCTTTATATTTATTTTTCATTCTTTTCTGCATGTAAATCTATATTTAATCTCTAAAAAAATATTTTTTGTTAATACTCCTGGGTGTCTGAAACGGATTAATTGAATTTACATTATTTCTTATTTGAAAAATAGCTTCAGTTTTCGTTGATTTCAGTTTTAGTCGATCCCTCTGGAACGGATTAAACACGAAAACGGAGGGTTGACTGTATAAGCTTGCCTGAAATGTTTTGTAAAACTTAAGAGGCTTTCCATATAAAAGATGTAATGTTCTCCAATGTTGAACAAACCATTTATCATGTGGAAATTCATTGATTGATTGATACCAGCTGCAACTGTTTGAATAATATAATGAGGTAATTGTTAGTTTCAGGAACGTGGTTGTGAGTTTATTGCCCGACCCTACCAGCTGCAACTGTTTGAACAAGCCAAGAAAGAAAACTCCATTCTTGTTCTTGGTACAGGTTCTGGCAAGATGTTCATATCTATTCTTCTCATCAAGGAACTCGCTGAACAGGTAACATTGATGCCACTGTTATGACAACCTTAATCCTTTAATGGGCAAGGCATTATATTTGAGAGAGAACAAAATTTGAAACCTATATTGTGATAATATGTATAGGCAATTCTAAGACATATTTATTTTTACGCTTTTTTTTTATTTTTTATTTTTTGGCCATAAAATACACTTTTTGAAGGAATTGAATATAATGCCTTCCCCAACAAGGGTTAAACTATAAGTGATACTTCAGGCATCAGATCTGATGCCATGCCTGACAATAGTAAGTGTCTAAGTGAATCATAAAAACTAATATAGGTTGGCTATCACTAATCCAGCAATCAGTAATCAAGTTCCATCAGTAATCCAGCACTAATTTCAGTTAGCCTAATTTCAAATTTCTGGGGTTGCCACACCAACCTACCACTACTGTTTGGTGGCGCTACTTGCTGCATAAGACATTCCAATTTGTTTTTCTCCATTTATTGTTATAACCTGCTCCCTTTTAGCCCTAGCCATAGTTCCAACGAATAAAAGAAATGCTTTTTGTTTTGTAAAGCACATACACCATACATTGCCCATAAAAGATAAGGTGCCTTTGAAGCCACTGTCAATCACCATGAGCTCAGCTCATTCAGATAAGCTGTGACCAGTAAATTTAGGCCTACATATGAGAGAATAGATCTGTGTGGTAAGTGTGCACTATATAAAAAAAATCCTGCAGCACACAGTGCATAATGAAAAAAAAAACTGTTTTTGGTGTAAAACAGCGACTTTGCAGTTTATTTTGACTGTCGGAGGCCCCTCTCTGAAACTGTCATTCTATGTCGGGAAATATTCGAAAAAAAAAATTATTTTTTCTTTTCAAAATGTTAAGATTATTTTTTCTGATTGTTTAAATCCCAATTTTTTTTTATTGTGATCAGTACTTACTGAGATATAGAGGCGTAAAGTTGGCAAAAAATGAGCCACGTATGGCAACAGCGGCGAATGCCGCTCACCTTGTAAACTTTGGTTTACTTCCTTTCATAGGTTTCTTGTTTTTCTCACTATTTAATTTTTTTATGTAACTTATGTGGCCTGTGATACCAAAGTAAGGTGCAATGTATATATATATATACACTCGTATGCAACACAATAATCGCACAAACATTAGTATCATTATATTGTTTACAAAACTTGTTTACACCAACCAACAATAAAAAAAATTGTTTATTACTATTGTTCTATAATATATATACACATATATAATGACTGGACACTTTCCATCAACTGCAATTAAAACTTCAAAGCTCCAAGCTATGTGTGTGTGTGTGTGTTTGTGGACATCTAAATTTGCTGAGTGAGGGTAAGGCAGCTGTCAAAATGACATATTATACCATTACTCACCACCCACACTGCCTGTCAACCTGTCAACACAAAAGGGGACCCATGTCTTCTTCCCCACAACCTCCTTCCTCTCCTTCATACCTACCTCCTTTCTTCCTTCATTCCTTCCTTTCTTACATATTTCCTTCCTTCCTTCCTCTCATCTCTTCCTTCCTGCCTTCCTTTCTTTCTTCATTCCTTCCTTTATTTCTTCCTTCCTTTCTTACTTCTTTTGTTCCTTCCTTCCTCTCATCTCTTCCTTCCTTTCTTCCTTTCTCTCTTTCTTTCTTTCTTAATTCCTTCCTTCCTTTCTCTCTTTCTTTCTTTCTTAATTCCTTCCTTCTTCCTTTCCTCCTTCTTCTTTCCTTCCTCTCATATCTTCTTTCTTTCCTCTCATCTCTTCTTTCCTTCCTTCCTTCCTCTCATCTCTTCTTTCCTTCCTTCCTTCCTCTCATCTCTTCCTTCCTTACTTTCTTTCTTTCTTTCTTCCTTCCTTCCTTCCTTCTGGTATCCTGGGCATTTCTTTCGGTCACAAACTCCTCAAAACCATGAATTTTATCTTCAGAGACACTATAACGATGTATTATTTGGCGTTTTCTTGGTAGCGTGGGAATGCAATGATAAGGCTTCGGAGGCTTCTTACTTTATTTGTATAAAGGTGCGAGTACACAGGCTGCGTGTCTGTGGCCATGGCCAAGGGCCATGCCTTGCGAGGGAGACGAGTTAGGCCTGTTGACTGACTGAAGTTTGGGCGCCAAGTGAGGGAGAGGCAGGGGTGAGGCAGACTCACATGGGTATGCCTACAGGCTTGCCCTCTGGCGGAAACTATGGAAACTAGCATGGCACGAAATATGAACTCAGCTGGCAGACAGCATGGCTGTCTATGCAGACAGTCAGGCTGTCACATCGCGGGTCACGCACCCATGGTCGTCCCGACCATGAATGGCATTAAAAAAAACTCGGGTCTCTCTCTCGCAAGAACAGGTCACAGAACACAAAAGAAAAATACATATATACATAAGCATATGGACATAGAAAAAAAACTTCCTCCAGAGAGGGAAGAAAAAAATGGTGTGCTTCGTGGTCTAAGGCAGTGAGCGTCAATGCAGCACTGCATGCCTTCCTGCGTCTGGATACATACTGCAACACGGGAGACATGAGCTGTGACATAACAGGGTACGGTCTCCTCTGGGATGTGAAGCAGACATCGTAGTAGTCTCTGCAGGGGTCACTCAACCTGGGGCACAACTGCTGGTGCCCTCGAGTGAGGCGTCGTCAGTAGTCGCAACAGGACAGGACTGGCAAGCGACTCAGGAGGACATTCCTCGACTGGTACTGTCGCTGCTGGCGAGTGTGGAGTGAGTCGTGACAGGGACGACTCGGCGAAACATCTGGAGGTCGTAACAGCATATGTGTTGTGGGGTTCTTTTCATAGATTTGGTAATATTAACAGACGATGAGCTTGGGTTTTGGTAGCGTTTAATGAGGCGTTGGATATATGGGAGCTGAGAGCCTATGCCTGTGTGTCTGTCCTGCACTGAGTCTGGATGTTAACTGAGGCTTCTAGGCCGCCTGGCGCTGAGGCATTCAAAAGGCAGGCCTATCATTGGCTGATGCCAGATCACATGGGCAGAGGTTGGAAATCACGTGAACAGCCGTTATAAGTACAACCCGTACAGCTCGGGCATGCTACGTATGGCGTCTCGACATACAACTATACAAACTAAGGGCAACAGGCAACAACTTTCAGCTGATTCTATACAATGTCAAAGTACACAACAGTTAACATTATACTTCACATGGATATTATCGTGATAGAACAATCTACATTACTATATGATGTATCTTGATACTTGGGAATTGATTAAATGAGCTCACATTCAAGAATATCATGATAAAAGAGAAAAAAAAAAAATAACTTGTTCGATCGAACTGTCTTCATGTGATCTACGAATTCTGAGGAAATAAATTACAAGAAGATAGTGATTAACAGACAAGGTAGATCTGGTGCACTCAAATCTATACTGTTAATTCTCAGAACTCGGAGAGAACGTGAACACAAAAAAAATTAATTAATACTAAGTAGATATTATAACACACAGTTAAACGCTTACTACATATATATCTATACAGGTTATTTACATTTAACCCAACTCTGCTAGGGTGAGATTGATATAGGCTGTATA
>WNWK01054098.1:0-11665 GCA_009830355.1 Cherax destructor | reverse complement strand
CAAGTGTTTAATTGTGATGAAACAGGCCTGTTTTGGAAGAAAATGCCCAACAGGACCTACATTACCAGGAGGAAAAGGCACAGCCAGGACATAAGCCTAAGAAAGACAGGCTAATTTTTGATGCTTTGTGCCAATACCAGTGGTGATTGCAAAGGAAGCCTTTACTAGTGTATTTTTTTGAAAATCCCCGAGTGTTTGGCAGATGCGGTGTCACCAAGTCTAACTTGTGTGTGATGGGAGGTCTAACAAAAGGCATGGGTCACAAAGGACATTTTCTTAGATTGGTTTAATGGCGGTTTGGCCCCAGTGTGAAGAAATATCTATTGGACAATAATTTGCCACTTAAGTGCCTCCTGATAATGGACAATGCTCCTTGTCATCCTCCAAACTTGGTAGAGAAAATTGTGGAGGAGTTTAAATTCATCAAAGTGAAGTTCTTGCCCCTAATACCACCTCTCCTCCAGCCCATGGACCAGCAGGTCATTTCCAACTTTAAAAACTCTATACCAAAGCAATGTTTCAAAGTGCTTTGATGTGACACAGACATGAACATAACCCTAAGAGAATTTTGGAAAAACATTTCCATAAGCTGCATTGTGTACACCTTATAGGTAAGGCTTGGGAGGGAGGACTACCAGGACTTTGAACTCTGCCTGGAGAAAATTGTGGCCAGACTGTGTCCTAGAGAGGGATTTTGAAGGTTTTGGGGCTGAGCCTCAGAACCCTGAGCATGAGCCTGAGCCTGAGCCTGTTGGGGGAAGAAATTGTGGAATTGGGCAAGCCCTTTGGGGTTAGAGGTGAGTGGTGAGGATGTGGAACAGTTGGTGGAGGAGCACAAGGAAGAGCTAACCACTGAAGATCTGCAAGAGCTTCAACAGCAACTTGAACAAGAGACCAGTGGTCAGGACAATGGTTCAGAGGAGGAGGAGGAGGTGGAACAAAAATGGAAGAATGTGCCTTCTTCAAGGATTAGGAGATCTGTGCCAAATGGAGTGATGTGCAAGCATTTATGGATGAATATCACCCTAACCATGCTGTTGCAGGCCGTGCTGGCAACCTGTACAATGACACAGTGGTGTGTCATTTCAGGGATGTGTTAAAGAATCGCCAGACACAGAGCTCCCTGGACAAATTTGTTGTTAGAAAGAGGTCCAGTGACTCTCAAGCTGGTCCTAGTGGCATTCAAAGAAAAAGGAAGTAACCCCAGAAAAGAACTTACCACCTGCAGTGTTAATGGAAGGATTCCCTTCCAAACACTAGCATACTACTCCACCTTCTCCCCTCCTCCCGTCCTCCACACATCAACAACTCTTCAATAAATGTAAGTGACATGTTATTGTTCAATATTTGCATGTGTATTTAGATATTCTTTATTAAATTATTTATTATTTAATGTGTAAAAGTTCTAAAAAATATTTTATTTAACTACTTTTGGAAGTCTTGGACGGATTAAATTTATTTCCATTATTTCTTATGGGGAAAATTGATTCGTCTAACGATTGTTTCGTCTTAAGATATGCCCTCTCTGACGGATTAATATCGTAAGTCGAGGTACCACTGTATTTTTTTTAACACGTCGGCCGTTTCCCACCGAGGCAGGGTGACCCAAACAGAAAGAAAAAACTTCCATCATTCAACACTTTCACCATCACTCATGCTTAATCACTGTCTTTGCAGAGGCAGGCATTGTACAGCTAGCCCTCCACTTTCGTGAGTCCCACTTTCACAAGCTTCGAACATTTGCGAATGCCCAGCTGCCAAATCATATTTACCAAAGAAATGCGGGAAAAAAGTACAGGAAAACGCTTCCCGCTGTGCCCTTTCTACCCTCCCTCTTACCCCCTCAACCGGCAGTCTGCCTGTCCGCCACTCAGTCATTGTCCAGTTACTGTTCATGTCGGTCGTGTCCAGTTACCACCTCACCTGAACCTCAACCAATGGCAGAATCTGAATCCGTTGCTAACTCTGACTGTTGTGATGTCGGCAGTGACTCTGGCAGTGAAGAGTTAGAATCCACACACTAGACTCATCATGCCATGCAGTTACACTCCATATAATCACCTCCATTCAACTGTCATCAGTAACTGCATGGCTAACTATCACCATCATCATCGTCATTGTCATCATCATCACAAGTCGTCTGAGTTCGTCTGCCTAACCTTATGAATGGTGAGTGTTTTGTTTGTTCATTATTTGTTATTTAAATATAACATGTACAATGGACCCTGAGTATCGTAATTAATCCATTCCAGGAGCTATTACTTAACACAAAGATTACGAAATTCAACCCTTATTTCCCATAAGAAATAATGTAAACTTACAATTAATCCATTCAATATAAAAAATATTCACATACCTAAATAATAAAAAGCAATATATATATATACACATTTTTATGTTTGAAGAGTTGCAGGACATCGGAAGATAGCCTGATGACAGGGGTCATCGGTGTTAGTGGTTTAATGATGCCTAGAACTCCTGCAGCCTGTACATCCCTCTCCGGGGTTACTTCCTCATGCTGATCTTTTAATGCATGCTGCTACACTCCCTGCATGCCTGCATCCGCATGCCTGCTACACTCCCTGCATGCCTGCTACACTCCCTGCATGCCTGTACACTCCCTGCATGCCTGCTACACTCCCTGCATGCCTGCTACACTCCCTGCATGCCTGCTACACTCCCTGCATGCCTGCTACACTCCCTGCATGCCTGCTACACTCCCTGCATGCCTGCTACACTCCCTGCATGCCTGCTACACTCCCTGCAGTGCTACACTCCCTGCATGCCTGCTACACTCCCTGCATGCCTGCTACACTCCCTGCATGCCTGCTACACTCCCTGCATGCCTGCTACACTCCCTGCATGATGCTACACTCCCTGCATGCCTGCTACACTCCCTGCATGCCTGCTACACTTCCCTGCATGAATGCTACACTCCCTGCATGAATGCTACACTCCCTGCATGCCTGCTTACACTTCCTGCATGACCTGCTACACTCCCTGCATGAATGCTACACTCCCTGCATGCTCAACTCCCGCATGCTGCTACACTCCCTGCATGAATGCTACACTCCCTGCATAGATGCTCCTTCCTGTTTACTATCATAATCATACACTCCCTGCATAATGCTACACTCCCGCATGAATGCACACCCTGATGAATGCTACACTCCCTGCAGTTAATGCTTCTTTTTATAATAATAATAATACTACACTCCTGCATGAATGCTACACTCCGCATGAATGCTACACTCCCTGCATGAATGCTACACTCCTGCATGAATGCTACACTCCCTGCATGATCTACACTCCTGCATGATGCTACACTCCCTGCATGAATGCTACACTCCCTGCATGAATGCTACACTCCCTGCATGAATGCCACTCCCTGCATGAATGCTACACTCCCTGCATGAATGCTACACTCCTGCATGAATGCTACACTCCTGCATGAATGCTACACTCCGCATGAATGCTACACTCCCTGCATGAATGCTACCACTGGGGTGACACTAGGAAGCTTTTTTGGACCCATGGTGACTTATTTCACAGTGACACCACTAAACCACCAAAAAGACACCAAATGTATTGTGAATGTTTGAAAGAGCGCTGGGTAATGTTCTCTCAATGGTAAACAACGCTTCACTGGCGGGCGTCCTGCGCAGGCGCGGAGCAGGCGGACAGGTCTAGTACGTTACGAAACACGAAATCGAAAAAAGCTTACAAAACACGATTTTTACGATATATGAGCCTTACGATACTGAGGGGTCCACTGTATACAATGGTCCCCCGAGTAATGAAAAAACTTCATCCCAGAAGCCTGCTCAAGTGCCATTACTGAACGAATTTACTCCCTTAAATAATAATGTCACGTAGGTTAGTCTATTTCAGGCCCCCAAAAATACACTTCCACAAGCACTTACAATATTATACTTACATAATTGTACGATTTCCGGGGTGTTCGTTACTCGGGGGACCACTGTATGTACATTATTTTACAATGTTTTCATGTGTTTTATGATTGTTCGTGGTTCAATAGGTTAAGGAAGCAGTATTGTTAGGCTAAGTACAGTGGACCCCCGGTGTTCGTGATGCTCCAAACTTGAACAATTATTTAAGTGTATTTTTGTAGGTGCTTTTGTAAGTGTATTTTTGGGGGTCTAAAAGGACTAGTCTAATTTGCATTATTCCTTATGGGAATAAATTTGTTTGGTAATGGCACTTGAACAGCATTCTGGAACGAAAAAATCACGAAAACCGGGGGGTCCACTGTAAATTCTATTACAGTGGTCCCTCGACTAATGAAATTAATCCGTTCCAGAAGGTAGTTCTCAACACTAAAAATTCGTAATTCGAAACCTTATTTCCCATAAGAAATAATGTAAATACAATTAATCCGTTCCACCCAAAAATATTAAAAAAAAATACATTTTAATTATAGTTCTACATACACAAAACAACATTATTAACACTATAAATACTACTACTAATACTAAATAATAAAAAACAGATTAATAAATAACATTTACTTACCTTTATTGAAGAGAGTTGCAGGCATCTGGAAGATAGGGAGGACGACAGGGAGAGAGTGTTAGTGTTTGGAAGGGGAATCCCCCTCTATAATGACTTCAGATAACAAGTCCTTATCTGGGGTTACTTCTCTTCTTTTTCTTTTAATGCCACTAGGACCAGCTTGAGAGTCACTGGATCCCTGCCTTGAAAAATAACTGTCCAGAGTCCTCTGTTTCTGGCACCTGTTTAACATTTTCCTGAAGTGCAACATGGCTCTGTTACTGAACTGGTTGCACAGATGGCTCATTTCAGCTTGTTCAGGGTGGTGTTTTTCAACAAATGTCTGTAACTCAATCCACTTTGAACACATGTCCTTAAGCACTGAAGAAGGTACCTCCTTCACTCCCTCTTCCCCTCCTGAGAAGCAATAACCTCAGCTCTGGTCTGATGCTGTTCCAGTTCCAGCTCTTGCAGCTCTTCAGTTGTTAGCTCTACCCTGTGCTCCTCCACCAACTCTTCCACATCCTCACCACTCATCTCCAACCCCAGGCTGTTCCCCAATGCCACAATATCTTCCACAACAGGCACATGGTCAGCCTCAAATCCTTCAAAATCCCTCTTTTCAACACAATCCGGCCACAGTGGTCTCCAAGCAGAGTTCAAAGTCCTGGAAGTCACTTTTTCCCAAGCATTACCTATAAGGCCTATGCAATGCACGACATTGAAGTGATCTTTCCAGAACTCTTTTAGGGCCAATGCAGAGGCTGAGGTTATGTCAAAGCACCTTTGAAACATTGCTTTGGTGTACAGTTTCTTGAAATTTGCAATGACCTGCTGGTCCATGGGCTGGATGAGAGGAGTGGTGTTAGGAGGCAAGAACTTCACTGTGATGAAAGTGAAGTTCTCAGACAAAAAGTCATCCAAGTTGTGAGGATGAGCAGGAGCATTGTCCAGTACCATGAGGCACTTGAGTGGCAATTTCTTTTCAGGAGGTATTTCTGCACACTAGCGCCAAACACTCCAGTCAACCATTCCACAAAAAAGTCCTTAGTGACCCATGCATTAGTGTTAGCCTTCCAATACACACACAAATTATTCCTGTTAACATTGTGTTTCTTGAAGGCTCTGGGATTTTCTGAGTGATACACCAGTAAAGGCTTCAATTTAAAATCACCACTGGCATTGGCACAAAGCATAAGCGTTAGCCTGTCTTTCATAGGCTTGTGTCCTGGCAGTGCCTTTTCCTCCTGAGTAATGAAGGTCCTGTTGGGCATTTTCTTCCAAAACAGGCCTGTTTCATCACAATTAAACACTTGTTGGGGTTCAAATTTTTCAGTGTCTATGAACCCCTGGAATTCACTCACAAACTTTTCAGCTACACATTTGTCTGAGCTGGCTGCCTCACCATGCCTCACAACACTGTGTATGACACTACATTTCTTAAACCTCTCAAACCAGCCTCTGCTGGCTTTAACCCTTAAACTGTCCACACGTAGATATACGTTTACTCGCGAAAGTGACCGAATATTTTGAAAAAAAAAATCTTTTTTTTTTTCTAAAAATGAAGAGCACATTTTTATAAATAGGATAGGCTAAAAAAAACATTTTAGGGCCAGTACTTACCGAGATATAAGCCCGTGAAGTTTGTGCTAAAGGATGTGGTGTCGGCAAAATGGAGCACTGCCGCTTGCAGAAACAAGAAACATTTATCGTTTTTTTCCATTTTTTTCCATTTTCTGTTGTTTTCATGCTATGATAATAATGTTTTGATGCAGATCTATTCATTTCATTGCCAATTTGTTTAGACACAAATATTTGTTACTGAATTAGTAATCATACTGTCACAAACACACATGTTCACACTGATAAATAAATTTGTACACCTGGTTCAATCACTTACTATTGTTTATATATATACAAGGTATTTACAGGTCCTATTTATGTTTCTAGAAGTCCACCACTGTATGATACTCGAAGAAGCATGGATTCATACAGAGTGCCACTCCACATTGCTGACACATGAATCGTGTGTCTTTTCGCACTTGGGGTCGCTTGTACTGTAAGCACAACACACATTTTTCTGAGAGTACTTTTCTTTGGAGTAGATGGTAATGGTATCAGGCAGTGACAGTTAGGATAATTCGGTTGGGCACTTCCCCTCTGGTTGTGGAGGACAGGTCGCTGTTGTGGAGTGACAGGTCGCTGTTGTGGGGTGACAGGTCGCTGTGGAGTGGCAGGTAGGTGTGGTACCATACTTTCTCCCTATCTGCTTGATGACATTTAGGTGAATTCTGCATATCGTTGTCAGCTCCCAGTCTTTATTTCATACATGTTAAAGGCATTGAGCATTGTAATGTCCACAAGGTGGAAAAACACTTTTATATACCACTTGCGACTCCTACGCACACAGTCAACAAAGCCTATCATCATGTCACACTTGTCGACTAGTCGCATATTGTTTGTATAGTCGATGACAACAGCTGGCTTTTCAATAGGTTAATTGTTGAGCTTGCTCAGTCTGTCTGTTTGTACCATCTCGTTTCTGTGGATGGTTGACAGAATGTCACGTCCCTTTTGTCATGCCATGACAGTGCCATGATGTCATTGGCATGAAACGCCTGCACTACACTTCCTCCAGTGAACTTTGGCATGTGTTTTCTATTGCTTCTCACTGTTCCACATATATCAGTATTGTTCACACGTAGGAAATCAGCAAGCATAGGCTTGTTACAAAGTTGTCTCAGTGAACAATGTATGGCCCTTGCCAAGGTATGGAGTCATCATCTTGCGAGCAACATCACCAGAAATGCCCAACATGCGCCTGGTATCATCAAGTGTATTTTTACCTGTGTAGATAATGACATCCAACACAAGACCAGTCTCAAGTCACACATAAAAACAGTTTTATACCAAAAACGATTACGTCTTAAGCTTGGTATATATATTGTTTGAATGACAGTCGTCCCTTGAACAGAATCAAGGACTCATCAACAACAATGTTCTTGAATGGATAAAAGTAGGACTGAATTTTTGCTTGAGATACATAAACAATTCCGGATTTTGTAGAGGAGGTCATTTCGGTTTGGTGTATTCCTATCTAGAAGTGCAACATTCTCAGCAACAGAAGGAATCTGTTGCAGGGAAGGAGGTCACTGGAAGACTGAGTGCTAATGAAGTGGTCTGTGGACCAGTAGTTTGCTATATTGTTCTTATATGTGTGGAATAACATGACAGTGCCAGGAATAAAACATTTCAGCCACAGTTGTATCTTTCACCTGGAGCCGTGACGATTCTGAAAAATCTGCATGGTCCATTGTATACTGGTAGTACAGGTTGGTCTGAGTAACAATCAGGTTCATTATTGGCTCATCAAAGTATAGTTGAAAATAGTCAACTCTGTAGACTCATTTGTGATGGGACAGTTGGCATGATGCCACTTCCACTGCCATCAAAATTGAAAGGATGTGGCACGAATGGTGTATGTTCAGTCCACTTCCATTCACGATCAGATGGTGCAGGGTGGACCTGTGGCATGGGACGGGGGGAGCAGGAGGGACGGGAGTGGGGCCAGCACATGATTGAGAGGGTGCCTCGTGGTCCTTTGTCTGTCCACACACCGCGCCACGAGGTCCAGGCACCATGCCACCCACCACCTCTTCCTCCATCCCAGCATACTCTCCTTCATTATCACTTTCACTATCAGTGGTTGGGGTTTTGGATCGTGGAACTGCCACACCCTTGCCTCTGACTGCATATGGCACACTGCCTGAACGTAGGAATGACGCCCATGGCAGCTTTCACTGGGGAATAATGATAATCACTGTCACTACAATCGTCTGGGCATAAAAAAACGATTTCACTATCGCACTTATATCACCTTCACTATCGCACTATCATAACACATGGAAAATGCAATTCCTCTGCGGAGCTGCCTTTGTAGTAACACAGCAACCCCAGAGGTGCTGGGCTGAGGGCTGTGGCCACACTGGCCACACCAGATGTGTCTGGGTGAGGGTCTGGTATGGCCACACTGTCCTACACTGGCCACCCCAGAGTGATGGGCTGAGGGTCATCTGGGTTGTCATCAATAGTTTCACTAATTCCTTGATTATTAGTGGCTATATCACTGTCAAATCCACTAAGCTCGCCGTTTCATCACTTTCCGAGAATAGTAGGAGTGTTAATCGACGAGGCGTGAGTGAATCACGGGGTGGGCCATGATGTTGACCCAAGATGGAGCTGAAACTAACTGGGGTTACCATGCAGTACCCTGGCATCCCCGATTTTTTCATACTGCGCACACTGAGGGCCAGACCCATTCTCTCATGTCTAGGCGACTCAGGCCTATTGCACTAAATTTGAACGAATGTAAATAAAATGTAGATATACGTTCGCACCTTCGAGTGACGATATCTAGTGTGGACAGTTTAAGGGTTAAAGTCACTTCACCACTGGTTCCAGGCATTGTCTTGACAAGATCTGCATGAACTTCCTTGCCTTTTCACAAATTATCGCCGTGGAAATACTATCACCCGCTAACTGTTTTTCATTGATCCACACCCAAACAACTTCTCAACCTCATCCACTGTTTTCGATCTATTTTTGATTACGTATCAACTTTTGCAACAGCTTCCGTGATCTCATTTCTCTTGCCAGGATAGTGGCGATAGTAGATGCATTTTTCTTGTACATCCTGGAAAAGCTCACTCAGACGTACGCCACTCTCATATTTTCACAATCTCTTTCTTTAGTTCGATGGTGTTTCTCACTCTTTACCACAGGGTGCCATCTAGGAAGCTTCTTGACCATGATGACTTATTTCAAGTGACAATCACTGAACCAGCAATAAACACAACAAAAAGTATTGTGAATGTTTGAAAGAGCGCCTGGGTAATTTTCTCAAGTGTAAACAACGCAGACTGGCGCGTGTCCGCTCACTGCGCAAGCGCGGGGCAGGCGGAGAGGTCTGGTACGTGGACACGAGTTAATTATCGTTACCTGAGAAAATATTTAGCGAAAAGCTTTTGTTACACGATTTTTTCGTTATTTGGAACTATCGTAGTCGAGGGCCCACTGTATTATATTTCCCTACAATATATTTAGCATCAAAACATTCGCAAATGCTACTGTACAGTATTATTATATTTCCCACATCATACAGTGGTACTGTTAATGATGGTCCCAAATCGCCCCCCTTTTTGGGTGACCGCTTTTGCAATAGTTACGTTCCTGAAAAGTCGGGATAATTTATGTTAAATAAAAAGAACTTTGGAAAAATAGGGGTTATTCTGGGGTCCCCCCAAACCAAACAATTTTTTAAAATTTAAAAATAAGGCGAATATGTAATTTTAGTTCATTGTCGTGATATATTATGTTAAGACTACAAATGCAATAGAAATAATAGTTTTTTACCTTAAATTGTGGGTAATGATGTTTGTGGATGTAGTAAAGAGTGGATATGGATGGTGTGGCCCTACTGAGCTGTAGGTGGATATGTAATTTTAGTTCATTGTTGTGATATATTTCTGCTTAAGACTACAAATGCAATAGAAATAATAGTTTTTTACCTAAATTGTGGTAATGATGTTTGTGGATGGTAGTGAAGATGGAATGGATGGTGGGCCCTACTGGCTGAGGTGGATGCTTGTTGGTTGTCGGTAGAAGTGGATGGTAGAGGTTCTGGTGCTGAAGTCGATGGTTGTATTGCAGTGTGCATAAATTCTGTAATGGATCTCTGGGCTCTTTTATTCTGATTACATTATACAGCTGGATGGTAAGGCATCATCAGCTGGTCTAGACCCCATTTCAAAGCCCTGCTTCTAGCTTTGTCAGGGTCCTCTTCAGTGAAAAAGTCTGCAATTTTACCAATATTATGGAACTGCTCACGTAACTGCTGCAATGTTAACTGTTTTTCTTCAGGTTCTTCTTCATCTTCTGTTATCTCCCTCCTTGCATCTGTGCATTGAACTCTGCCAACATTTCCTCTGACTCCTGTCTTCATCATCATCTTCTAAGAGTTCATTCACATTTTTCATTCATATCTTCAAAACCATCACCTGGTAATTCCTTGCCAGCTGAACAATTACCTGAACCTGACTCTCAACAAGGAAAACCAGAGAAAGAATTAACTACAGAAGGCCATAACTTTCCCCAGCCTGCATTTAATGTTGATTAGCACTTCATTCCATGCACGCCTAGCTAGCTGATGGCATCTGCAATGTAAATTTACTCCAGAAGCTTGGTACTGCCAGGTTGGAGTCAGAGTCCATTGATGCAACTAGTTTTTTATAATTTTTTTGTGTAGTTACACTTGAATGTCTGAATAACTCCCCGGTCCAGTGGTTGTGATCAGAGATGTTGTATTTGGAGGTAAAAATACAACTTTTATATGTGGGGTCACATCCAGCAAAGCTTGTGGATGAGAGGAATTATCAAAATGAAGAGAGCCTTGAATGCAAGGTTTTCTGTAGGTAAAACTTGATTCAGGAAAAAGGATGCTTAAACCAGTCAATAAATATTTCCTCTGTTCCATGCTGAATGGTTTGATTCCAAATTACTGGGAAGGTGTTTTTATCCACACCTTTCAAAGCACAAGGATTCTTAGAGCGGTAAATAACCATGGGCTTACACTTGAAATCACCTGATGAACCGCAAAGGAGCAAGGTGAAGCGATCCTTTCTGCCTTGAAGCCCGGGCATTTTCTGCTGACTGATATATGTTCTGTCGGCATTTTCTTCCAGAAAACACCTGTCTCCAGATTAAACACTTGCTGTGGCTCATAGCCACCCTCAGAAATAAGTTCCTGAAATTCAGCAGGAAATTATTTGCTGCTGTATGATCAGCTGGGAAACACTTTCACCAAAAACTTAATATTATGTAATTATTATGCAACTTAAAGTTCTTAACCAGCCGTGGTAAACATACATTTATTTTCAGGCCTTCCTTCCTTATCACACACTGCTTTAAACAACTGTAAGGCCTTTTCCCCAATTAAAGAAAACTAAGTGGTGCACCTTTCTTGTTTTCTGTTCGATCCACTGCAAAAGTTTTCAGTTTTTTACTTGTTGGGACCTCACGGCATTCTTTTTATGAGGCCATTTTTGGGGTTTTCATTACACAAGTTTTTATATTTGCCTTTTTTTTTCCAATCGTA
>WNWK01054097.1:0-11665 GCA_009830355.1 Cherax destructor | reverse complement strand
GAATATTAGTAATACTATCCTCTCTTGTGGAATATTATTAATACTATCCTCTCTGGTGGAATATTAGTAATAATATCCTTCCTTGTGGAATATTAGTAATACTATCCTCCCTGGTGGAATATTTGTGATACACTCCTCCCACGTGGAGTATTAGTAATACTATCTTCCCTGGTGGAATATTAGTAATACTAACCTCCCTGGTGGAATATTAGTAATACTATCCTCCGTCGTGGAATATTAGTAATACTATCCTCTCTTGTGGAATATTAGTAATACTATCCTCCCTGGTGGAATATTAGTAATACTATTCTCCCTGGCAGAATATTAGTAATACTATCCTCCCTGGTGGAATATTAGTAATACTATCCTCAATGGTGGAATATTAGTAATACTATCCTCCCTGGTGCAATATTAGTAATACTATCCTCAATGGGGGAATATTAGTAATTATATCCTCCTTGGAGGAATATTAGTAATACTATCCTCCATGGAGGAATATTAGTAATAATATCCTCAATGGTAGAATATTAGTAATACTATCCTCCTTGATGGAATATTACTAATACTATCCTCCCTGGCGGAATATTAATAATACTATCTGTGGAGAAAATTCTCCAAAAGAGGGGGTACCAGCCCTTTCTAAAGAAAGGGCCCTACCCTTAGGGCCAGGCCCTTAGAAAGGGCCAGATGGCGAGTCCAGCGTCCTGATCAACAACCTACTGATCAACAGTTTAATTGAAAACATATGGATGGACCCAAACAGCCAAGAGTCACGTAGTAGCTGACCAGGGTTGCAACCAATGTTAATGTACTGTAATCAGGATACATTGATATATGTTACTCTTTACCTTAGCAGGGAAGAGATATAGAAAACTGTTATTTCCATTACTAAACTTGCCTACAATCTTGTGCTCCAGGGATCTAAATATTTAGAGAACACAAGTTCTTGAATTGCAAGTTGTTGCAGTGGTTTGCAAGTGTTAAAATTTAGCTGACCTCAGCGACGCCCAGCTTGACCGAGCTGCGGGGTGCAGGGGCGCGGCAGATTGACTTAAGATATCTAGGGGGAAAGGTGCTACGGCGCGGTGTATACCTGGACAAAGAGACATGCATCGTGTGTGCGTTCGTCCTCCCTCAATCTCCACTAACGTCGGGAAATCGGATAAGAATTCTGTTCCATCGCGTTTAGTGTATAAAGCGCGGTATATTCAGAAGTGTGCGCAGCTTCTGACTACTGCAAAAAAAAAATTGACTTTAAAGAACGTAAAGGGACAATGAGTTTGCGTCGTCTAACAAGGCAGTGACTCTTCAGCAGCGTTCTTCAAACAAGACAGCGATATCCGGGTGTGAATTAAGGGTCCGTTACAAATACCCAGGTAAGTCTGCTTAAACCTAGATGCCACCTTCTGCGCAGTTAGGAATGCATAATTTGCTTTAGGCAGATTTATCATATCACCCGGTGACTCGTGGGCGATCCGCCCAAAACCCATGAGTAAACCGCCTTTCAGTCTGTCAAATGACTGAGATATGGGCATATGCTCCTTTGGGGCAATAACTCACACATTGATGTTTATCTTACAGCCCCCTGTGGAGAATGAAGCCATAGATGGATCCCCTGAGAAGGTGTTGGGGACGGCTGCGACATCTTGGATTCATCAATAAGCTAAGTATTAGCTAACCATAGTTCATTTTTATCGTAGGAAAGAGCCCATCCTCCAGAGTAGTGGTCCTTACGAACCGGATGTTGGTCATTACGAATCGGAAGTTTGGTCCTTACGAATCGAAAGTTGATCGTATTCGAACCAGGAGAGTGGCCACATGGTGGTCCAAAGATTTATACTACAGTGTATAAATGTCTACGATCCAAGGTCCTTCGAGAAAAGTTGTAAAACTATTGTTTTTACAAAAGAAACCAGAACATATGGGTCCCTACTCTCAATCAAAGAGTATGGGAAGCTCTCGCGAGGCATAGA
The DNA here is from genome assembly GCA_009830355.1 of Cherax destructor. Classification (NCBI taxonomy): domain Eukaryota; kingdom Metazoa; phylum Arthropoda; class Malacostraca; order Decapoda; family Parastacidae; genus Cherax; species Cherax destructor. The sequence continues at coordinate 9,692 of WNWK01054097.1, read as the reverse complement.
AAACGCGAGCCGGCAGGCGCTCACCCGACACCCAGGAAGAAAACGGTAGTCGGGTCACCCAAGGTTGGGAGGCAGTACTGGGGGGAGCACCCCACTCACCCACGCGGGAGCAACACTTCAAATTCTGCTTAAGTCAGCAGAGAAGCAGACTGACTGGCGTACAGCTGGTCTGTGAATGTGTATAGTATAAACAGTTTATATATACACAGTGTTTATAATGTTTATAGACACAAATTAAGAGAAGAAACCTTGTATTATGTTTGTCTCTTATATAATATAGGAAGTTATATTAAGTTTAAACTTTCATATTAATTAACATTGTAACAGTGACATATGTATGTATATAAACATTGAATATATATGTGTAATGTATACAGTGAAATATTTTCATGTGTGAAGTGACGTCATTTTAGCTGAGACAACAGTTCAGGACATAAACAAACCTTCGTGTTGTTTCGTCCATATGTACTCTGCACCTCAAGGACACTGACCTTGAAAGACACGGTTAGTGGGTCAGTAGTGTGCTGACACAGTCAAAACAAACTCAGCTGGAGTTTTTAAACACTCTAAGTGTGCTGTTAGTCATTATACTAGCAAAATGTCTTCATTAACCACAAAATTCAGCATGTTACAGACGAAAATTACTCAATTGGAGCAATTAATTTCAGTCTGTATAGGTTTAACCCAAGACACAAATATAGACTATGATCAGTTGGAAATTAAATCTCAATTATTTAATAAACGTCTGGAAATTATTAATTCAGGCTACGAGATATACGAAAAGGAATTTCTAGATTCCAATCCGACAGAGGAAGAAATTAAAGATGTCTTGGATGCCTTTAGTGGACAACAATTAAGGTGGACAGGAATACAGGCTATCTGCCACAAAACTTTGTCACAGAGACCTACAGCCAGTGGTCAGCAGACACCTGTCTCCACACCTGCGACACCTGTCACACCTGGTGTTACCTTACCAACTCTTCCCAAATTGGCTATGCCTATTTTTGAAGGTAATGATTATGAAGAGTTCATTAGTGGGTTTAATTCTTTAGTAAATTCACGTACTGACATAGATGAGATAGCTAAGTTCAATTATCTCAGATATCTCGTGAAAGGTGAACCCTATGAACTGATTAAATCATTTCCGGTGGTCAAAGGCAATTATGCTCTAGCCTTACGTGTCTTAGCAGATAATTACCTTGATGCTGACAAAGCCAGGGTTAGACATGCAGTCTTAATATCAAGCTTGAAACCACCCAAACATTGTCTTTCAGACTTACAGTCATTTAGGATCACATTAGACAATAGTCTCAGAACTCTAGGAGTTAAATATGATCTAAGGCAATGTGATTGGTTTATCAGTGGTATTATACAAGATAAACTGTCAACACAAACCATTGAACGTTTAAATATTATGTTCAATAAACGCTATTTCACTTGTGAAGAAATTAGCAATGGTTTACAAACAATAGTCTCATGCATGCAAGCAACGAGACAAGATGAGAAATCCATTAATCCTGTTGTAGATAATAAACCTTCAACTCAGTACAAAAAGAGTATACCTACTCCCACTAAACCACATAATGGGAAATCCCATGTAGGCACTTATCAAGCTGTGAACACAACAGACAGTAAACAGACTGTCACACATAAACGTACTCCAAAATGTGTACTTTGTGATGGAACACATTGGGCACAGTATTGCATTCAATACACAACAATGGAGGCACGGAAACAACGTGCTCAACAGCTGAAAAGGTGCACTAAGTGTTTAGGTGAACACAAGGGAGATAAATGCTCACTGAAGAAGTGTTTTAAATGCAAGGGAATGCATCATACAGAATTATGCCCAAGCACTTATGCTGAACAACCGACTTCTACAGAGTCAGGAAGTCAACAAACAGCAGCATTAAATGTGAGAGATAAGTCTAAATCGACTGCTCTCCCAATAGCTCGAGTAGAGTTATCACATAAATTACACAAAACCAATGTGCTGACATTATTTGATCAAGGCTCACAAAGGTCTTTCATAAGACGAACAGTGTTGCAAAAACTGAATAAACAACCCCATGCCAAAATACAGTTAGAAATAGCTGGATTTTTCCAAAGTTCTGGTAAGCAGAAATATGACCTAGCCAGATTCACTGTTGGTCTAGGAAACAGGAAAAAGACAGTAGAAGCTGTGGTAGTCGATGATTTGCCTAAGTCAGTGCAGATCCGGGGAATAAGAGATACAGTTGCAGCACTGAAGGCGGCCAAGGTCAAGTTAGCCTGTCCTGACATACAGACGGACACAATTAGTCCAATTGATTTAATCATTGGAAGTGATTACTATCACTGTTTTGTGGAAAATATAGTAAGTAAACATGATGTTCACTTGCTGAAAACAGCAGGGGGCCATATGATATGTGGTCCAATTCCCTCTCAAAGCGGGAAAGAAGCTGAAATTGATTCAGTAGAAAATGTACTAGTTACAAGAATAACTGCTGATCATGTACCTTAACAAAAATTATCATTACTGGAAGAAATGAATGAACCAGTTGATAAGTTGTGGGATTTAGATGCGATAGGTATAGATGTAAATAAACCAAGCCCACAGGAGTCTGAGACTTATAACCAATATTTGGACACTGTCAAATATGAAGATGGACAGTATTGGGTTAGGTTACCATGGAAATTAAATCCACCACATCTACCTAGCAATTATCGCATGGCTTTCGGACAAATGAAAGCACAAATACATGAGCTCAGGAAGAATCCAGAGCTGCTGACTGTCTATGATAATATCATACAAGAACAGTTAGAAAATAAATTCATTGAGGAAATAGTCGAAGATAAGTTGAAGACAGATGCTCATTATCTACCGCACCACGGAGTCAGGAAAAATTCTGAAACCACTCCACTACGTGTTGTATACAATTGCAGCGCACGTGCAAATAAAGATGTAGCAAGCCTTAATGACTGTCTGATGACCGGACCCTGACTAACTGAGAAGCTTGGAGACGTGCTTATGAAATTTCGCACAAATCCATATGCCTACACGGCTGATATTTCCAAAGCTTTCTTAAGAGTAGGACTACAAGAAATTGATAGAGATTATACTCGATTCTTGTGGATAGAAAATCCACATGATCCTCAAAGTCCTGTGAAAACTTATCGTTTCAAGTCAGTATTATTTGGTGCAACATCCTCTCCATTCTTACTAGAAGCTACTCTAAATACACATTTGAAGAAATCTGAAAGTCCCTTCAAAGAAATCTTAAAGGAAAGTTTCTATGTGGATAATCTTCAAGGTACAATGAATAAAGAGGAGGATTTGAAATCCTTATACAGAGAAGCTAACAAGGAGATGGAAGAAGCAAATATGCCTCTAAGGATGTGGAATACTAATTCAAATCAATCAAGGGAACTTATCAAAGAAGATTTCCCTAAAGCTGAAATTCCTGAATGCAACAACATGCTTGGACTTAATTGGAACACACAGGAAGACACTTTGAGTCTCAAAAGGATAACCAATAAATCAAGCAGTACACTCACTAAACGTAGTTTACTGTCAGAGGTATCACAATGTTTTGATCCTCTAGGACTCGTCTCACCAATTACCATAAAAGGTAAAATGCTTGTGCAAGAAGCATGGAAGCTCAAAATAGGTTGGGATGAGAACTTGCCTCAAGAAATGAGTCAAGAATGGGATGAAATATCCAAGGAGTTTAAACAACTTCATCAAATTAAATTTCCCAGACAAATAGGTCAAGAGGGAAACAAGTACACATTACATGTGTTCTGTGATGCGTCAACCAGAGGTTATGGCGCTGTAGCTTACATGAGTAACGCTGAAGGAAGTACTTTATTTACTTCAAAGGCCATTGTTGCACCCTTGAAGGTCAGAACAGTACCACAATTGGAACTGACAGCACTCTATGTAGGTACAAAATTAGCTGTCTATCTCAACAAAGTACTTGATCATCTCACTATTGAAAAAACTGTGATCTGGAGTGACAATGAAGCAGTTCTCCAGTGGTTAAGAAATAATAAGAGTAAGTTGGTCTATTCACAGAATAGAGTAGCAGAAATAAGAGAGATGCAGAGAGACTATCTCTTTCTCCACGTCTCTACACAAGAGAACCCAGCTGACATGTTGTCACGTGGTGTCCCACTCAAGAACTTTGTGGATAATAAATTATGGCTCCACGGACCTAACTGGCTCTCTAATGAAAATAACTGGCCACAGCAAAAAGCTTACATTATGCCAGAAGAAACAGTCTGTTTGAACACAACAGAAATAATCTGTTTAAACACTACAGACACAAAAGAAATATTCATTGATGGATCTAAATACTCATCATTGGGTAAACTCTTAAGAGTTACAGCTCTTGTCTTTAAATTCATTAAAGTTATAAAACCTAATTATGAATTACTTGAACCCATTAAATACTGGATAAAGTTAATAAAGAAAGATGTTTTCTCTACAGAGTATAGATTTCTGGAAACTCAGGATAAATCACCAAAGAAACCTGATATGATTAATTCTTTAGGACTTTATCTCGACTCAGAAAAAATTATAAGATGTCGAGGAAGAATTCATAATTCTTCACTACCTAAGGAAACAATACATCCAGTATTGATCCCCAAGAATCATTGGCTAACAAGACTGATTATTCAGAATGCCCACAGTAACGTGTTACATGGTGGTGTAGCTGACACTCTTTGTCATATACGACAATCCTACTGGATACCTCAAGGTCGACAAAGTGTGAAGAAACAAATAAGAGACTGTATTACTTGTCGTCATTATGATATGCGAGTATGTCAGTATCCAGGTCCACCTCCATACCCTTCTGAAAGAGTATGTCATGTCACTCCATTTGAGGTGACAGGTGTAGATTACACAGGACCAATAATTTTAACTAAAACAGTTGACAAAGTACCTATAAAGGTGTACATCTGTTTGTTCACCTGTGCTACGACTAGAGCAGTACATCTAGAAGTAGCCACTGATATGTCTGCTGAAACCTTTATCAAATTATTTAGAAGGTTTGCAGCCAGAAGGGCATGTCCCAGGCTGATGATATCAGACAATGCAACGAATTTTGTTGCTGGTGCTGCTTATATAAACAAGATTTTTGAGCAGCCTGAAGTACAACAGATGCTGAATCTACGCAATTGTCGTTGGAGATTCATTCCTCCTAAATCCCCATGGCACGGCGGATTTTACGAAAGAATGATAGGCATTGTGAAACGTTGTTTAAGGAAGACTCTTCATCGTCAGAGAATCGACTTAGAAGAATTTCGTACAGTCGTAACTGAAATAGAAAATAGAGTCAACAACAGACCTTTAACGTATGTTACCGATGATCTGGACAATTTAGAAGTGTTAAGTCCATCTCATTTACTACATGGCAGAAGGCTCGAACCTGTTCCTCCCATGAATGATAAAGAAATCATAGAGGATCCTACTTATTTCGAGCCTGAGCAACTCAGACGCAAATTCAAACACCTTAATAAAGTGATTGAACGCTGGGAGAAAATTTGGTGAGAAGACTATCTCACCTCACTGAGAGAACACTTCTATGGAGCTGGTGTTCCAGAAAATTATAAGTCCTTAAGACCTGGTGACATAGTGATTATTAACAATGATGGTCCGAGGTCCCAATGGCCTCTTGGAAAAATTGTGACCATATATCCTGATGCAAATGGAATCATCAGGACAGTTGATGTTTTGAGCAAAAGTGTAGTGAATAAGCGGACAATAGATAAATTAGTGCCGTTAGAATTACACAGTGTTGAAAACAAAAATAAAATTAGTGATTCTCCAGAAACCACACAGACTGAAGCTGTTCAGAAAAGACAAGCAGCAGTGATGGCGAGTGAGAAAATAAAATTAATGTTAAGCGATGAGTAGTTCACTTTCAGTGAACTTTCGCTGCCCCCCAGTGTGGAGAAAATTCTCCAAAAGAGGGGGTACCAGCCCTTTCTAAAGAAAGGGCCCTACCCTTAGGGCCAGGCCCTTAGAAAGGGCCAGATGGCGAGTCTAGCGTCCTGAACAACAACCTACTGATCAACAGTTTAATTGAAAACATATGGATGGACCCAAACAGCCAAGAGTCACGTAGTAGCTGACCAGGGTTGCAACCAATGTTAATGTACTGTAATCAGGATACATTGATATATGTTACTCTTTACCTTAGCAGGGAAGAGATATAGAAAACTGTTATTTCCATTACTAAACTTGCCTACAATCTTGTGCTCCAGGGATCTAAATATTTAGAGAACACAAGTTCTTGAATTGCAAGTTGTTGCAGTGGTTTGCAAGTGTTAAAATTTAGCTGACCTCAGCGACGCCCAGCTTGACCTAGCTGCGGGCTGCAGGGGCCCGGCAGATTGACTTAAGATATCTAGGGGGAAAGGTGCTACGGCACAGTGTATAACCGGACAAAGAGACATGCGTCGTGTGTGCGTTCGTCCTCCCTCAATCTCCACTAACGTCGGGAAATCGGATAAGAATTCTGTTCCATTGCGTTTAGTGTATAAAGCGCGGTATATTCAGAAGTGTGCGCAGCTTCTGACTACTGCAAAAAAAAAAACTGACTTTAAAGAACGTAAAGGGACAATGAGTTTGCGTCGTCTAACAAGGCAGTGACTCCTCAGCAGCGTTCTTCAAACAAGACAGCGATATCCAGGTGTGAATTAAGGGTCTGTTACAAATACCCAGGTAAGTCTGCTTAAACCTAGATGCCACCTTCTGCACAGTTAGGAATGCATAATTTGCTTTAGGCAGATTTATCATATCACCCGGTGACTCGTGGGCGATCCGCCCAAAACCCGTGAGTAAACCGCCTTTCAGTCTGTCAAATGACTGAGATATGGGCATATGCTCCTTTGGGGCAATAACTCACACATTGATGTTTATCTTACAGCCCCCTGTGGAGAATGAAGCCATAGATGGATCCCCTGAGAAGGTGTTGGGGACGGCTGCGACATCTTGGATTCATCAATAAGCTAAGTATTAGCTAACCATAGTTCATTTTTATCGTAGGAAAGAGCCCATCCTCCACACTATCCTCCCCAGTGGAATATTAGTAATACTATCATACCTGGTGGAATATTATTAATACTATCCTCCCTGGTGGAATATTAGTAATACTATCGTCCGTCGTAGAATATTAGTAATACTATCCTCACTGGTGGGATATTAGTAATACTATCCTCCCTGGAAGAATACTAGTAATACTATCCTCACTGGTGGAATATTAGAAATACTATCCTCCCTTGTGGAATATTAGTAATACTATCATCGCTGGCGGAATATTAGTAATACTTACCTCTCTTGTGGAATATTAGTAATATTATTCTCTCTGTTGGAATATTAGTAATACTATCCTCCCTGGTTGAATATTAGTAATACTATCTTCACTGGTGGAATATTAGTAATACTATCCTCCCAATCAGAATATTAGTAATACTATCCTCCCTGGTTGAATATTAGTAATACTATCCTCCCTAGTGGAATATTAGTAATACTATCCTTTCTGGCAGAATATTAGAGTATACTATCCTCCCTGGCGGAATATTAATAACACTATCCTCCCTGGAGGAATATTGGTAATACTATCCCATTGGCGGAATATTAGTAATAATTTCCTCCCTGGTGGAATATTAGTAATACTATCCTCCCTGGAGGAATATTAATAATTCTATTCTTCCTGGTGGAATATTAGTAATACCATCCTCCCTGGTGGAATATTAGTAATACCATCCTCCCTGTACTAATAAAAATAATTCTATCCTCTCTGGTGGAATATTAGTAATACTATCCTCCCTGGTATAATATTAATAATACTATCCTCCCGGGAGGAATATTGGTAATACTATACTCTCTGGTTGAATATTAGTAATACTATTCTCCCTGGTGGAATATTTGAAATACTATCCTCCCTGGTGGAATATTAGTAATACTATCATCGCTGGCGGAATATTAGTAATACTTTCCTCTCTTGTGGAATATTAGTAATATTATCCTCTCTGGTGGAATATTAGTAATAGTATCCTCTCTGGTTGAATATTAGTAATTCTATCCTCAATGGCTGAATATTAGAGTATACTATCCTCCCTTTCAGAATATTAGTAATACTATCCTCCCTGGCGGAATAATAATAACACTATCCTCCTTAGTGGAATATTAGTAATACTATCCTCCCTGGCTGAATATTAGAGTATACTATCCTCCCTTTCAGAATATTAGTAATACTATCCTCCCTGGAGGAATATTGGTAATACTATCCCCCTGGCGGAATATTAGTAATACTTTCCTCCCTGGTGGAATATTAGTTATACTATCCTCCCTGGTGGAATATTAGTAATTCTATCCTCCTTGGTGGAATATTGTTAATACCATCCTCCCTGTATTAATAATAATTATTCTATCCTCTCTGGTGGAATATTAGTAATACTTTCCTCCCTCGTGGAATATTAGTAATACTATCCTCTCTGGTGGAATATTAGTAATATTATCCTCCCGGGAGGAATATTAGAAATACTCTCCTCCCTGGTGGAATATTAATAATACAATCCTACCTGGTGGAATGTTAGTAATACTATCCTTTCTGGAGGAATATTAGTAATACTGCCCTCCCTCGTGAAATATTAGAAATATTATACTCCCTGGTGCAATATTAGTTAAACTATCCTCCCTCGTAGAATATTAGTAATACTATCCTCCCTGGTGGAATATTAGTAATACTATCTTCCCTGTTGGAATATTAGTAATACTATAATCCCTGGCGCAATATTAGTAATACTGTCCTCCCATTTGGAATATTACTAATACTATCCTCACTTGTGGGATATTGGTAATACTATCCTCCCTCGTGGATTATTAGTAATACTATCCTCACTGGTGCGATAATAGTAATACTATCCTCCCTTGTGGAATATTAGTAATACTATCCTCACTTTTGGGATACTGGTAATACTATCCTCCCTCGTAGAATATTATTAATACTATTCTCCCTCGTGGAATATTAGTAATAATATCCTCAATGGTGGAATAATATTAATACTATCCTCCCTGGTGGAATATTAGTAATGCTATCCTCCCTGGTGGGATATTAGTAATAATATCTTCCCTGGAGGAGTATTATAAATACTATTCTCCCTGGTGGAATATTAGTAATACTATCCTCCCTGGCGGAATATTAGTAATACTATCCAACGTGGTGGAATGTTAGTAATACTATCTTTCCTGGTGGAATATTAATGATAATATCCTCCAAGCGGAATATTAGTAATACTATACTCCCTAGTGGAATATTAGAAATACTATCCTCCCTGTTGGAATATTAGTAATACTATATTAACTCGTGGAATATTACTAATACTATCCTCACTGGTGGGATATTGGTAATACAATCCTCCCTCGTGGAATATTAGTAATACTATCCTCACTGCGGAATATTAGTAATACTATCCTCACTGGTGGAATATTAGTAATACTATTCTCTATGTTCGAATATTAGTAATACTATCCTCTCTTGTGGAATATTAGTAATACTATCCTCTCTGGTGGAATATTAGTAATACTATCCTCTCTTGTGGAGTATTAGTAATACTGTCCTCACTGTTGGAATATTAGTAATACTATCCTCCCTGGTGTAATATTAGTAATACTATCCTCCTAGTGGAATATTAGTAAT